>ML210389.1:0-39435 GCA_004369085.1 Coprinopsis marcescibilis | reverse complement strand
TCCTGGAAGCAACACGTCGACCTTGCAGAACCGTCTCGTAAAATTTGGGGGCAGCACCGCGTGCTGTGGGATATGATGATATAGAACGCGATAGGTCGCAGCAGGATCAACCGCAGGCTTCGTGTAGAACTGAGTATTGCGGTTAACCATTCCCTTCTTGATAAACTCTGGATCAACAACGGAGGCAGGAGGGGGAAAGACCAGCACGTCCAAGTCCTGCAAATGATCGCGCCCCCAAGTCAGTAAGGTCCTTACTTTCGAAACCTGGACGAACGTACCTCTGGGAGTCGCGTATTCCCGTACAGCCGGCATGCCATACTTCCAAAAAAGGCGCAACGAAATCCTGATTCACGGAGGGTATTAACGATGTCCCATGCGATGGTCGTTAGCATCGAGGTGTGGTCATGGGGCCCAATACCTGGCTCTTGCGGCGAAGGTACCGAGTCCCGCACAGGATCTGCAGGGGATAACTTGGATTGAGGCAGAGGGACCGAAATGGGAGGGATTGGAGACGACGCGGCGATCTTGACAGGGGCTGAGCGATTTCTAGTCGTAACTGGGGCTGGCTGCTTAACTGAGTCCTGAGGAGCCCTTGATCGTTGTGAGGCTATAGTCGTGTTGTTTCGAATATTCCTGAACTTTCTCTGTGACAGATGAGGGAACGCAGCCTGTAACTTGTCGAGCTGCTGGTTCGCATCGGGAAACCAATTCAATGCAAAGTTAAACTCGCTCCAGTTCTTGCTCTTGAAGAAGGTTGCCCAAGCAGATAACACGGCTTCCCTTGAGCGCTCCGTTTCCCGGAAACTTGCCCAGACATCTAGTCGCATGAGCAGGGCGTGCGCCGCTGGGATTACAAGTCCGGTGTCGGTGGTAAAACAGCCAAGGGGAATGGTACGTGTGATAGGCTCTATCGCAGTCGAGGCAGCTGTGGATGTACTGGGCTTGTTTAGGAGCGAATGAGATGCGAGGTGGCGAGTTGGAATTACATCGGGTCCACGATCTACCACACGAGGAACTCCTGCTGACAGTGGCGGTATGTACGGCATGCTGCTGAAAGCTGGATGAGTTGTCGAATATATGAGTGGAACAGGAACCGACTGCGCCATAGGGATGTTGGTGACGGTGGAAGTGCTGGGTATGTCTGGAAGCGAATGCGATGCGGGAGGATGAGCAGAAATTGCCCCTGGATTCTGATATACCATTGGAGGTACCTCTGGCGAGATGTTTAGAATGCTGTTGAGAGTTGGGGGAGGCGTCAAGTATTTGAGTGGGGAAGGCAGCGATTGCGTTACGGGAATTTTAGTGAGAGCGGCAGACTGTGCCGATCGTGGCAGTACGTCTCCGCTGGGCCCTGGACTCGATGAGGATATGCTCGTATTCCGCCTTATCAACTCGACATGGGTCCTAGTCCCAACACGGTCGGCTGCCTCGAGCATCCAAAGTCTCTCCCTCGCACGGGGGAACGACGCCAACGCGACGTCGAATTCTGCCCAATCTGGGCCACCAGTGCACATTACTCCGAGCACCCGTATGATACTCTTCGTTATCTTCTTCCACTCCGTCCGTTCTTTTTCCCCGCCCGTTGCCCACTCCTCCAACAATGTCAAGAATATCCAAGGCGCTGGCATCACTGGGAACGTCTGTACCACACTACTGCGCCGAAGGTCAATGGTGAATCCGACCATGTCCTTGACGAACATAAACTGAATCATGCAGCATCTGGTTTGAATTTCAGGCACCTCCTTCGCCTGGAAAGCCATGGTGTCGTTCTTCATTGGTGGCGAGGAGAAGTGGGAAGGATCCTTCGCACTGATCATGGCAGCGAGTCGCTCAAGGTTGAGCAATGGGTCATGGTGATCAACTGCCACTACCAGCTCCTACGATTGATCGTGAAACATCGCCATGGACTATGTGCAGTCGCTTGACGCACCTTTACAGCAGGATGCCCTGGGTATAGAAGCGCCAATCCAGGGTTCCCAATTAGCGCCGCTCGGACATTCAAAGTTCTTAAGAGAGGGAAAAGGACTTGGGATGCCGTCGTTCTAATCATCGTGTTGAGCTCTTGCTTCGATACAGACATCGATGTGACTATTTTGAAGCAACGTGCACAAGATTGGAGTTATTTTAGGCGACACGGAGAAGGCCGAGCTTTTCGAGCGCCTCCCCAATTCTCAATCAAGCAACGCACTGACACACCATTGGCATTTTCCATCACTCCGCCATGGTGACTTTCCATGTCTAAAAACGCTTGATTCAAACCAGCACGGGTTTATATTACAAGGAAACGTCCTCCCGAACACGAAGGATCAACTACCCACTCCTCCATATTCTCATAACCGTGATCAAACTCACTCAAGGTATCTCGAACCCCAACGCCTTCCAAGACACCATACTCTCCGGTAAACCTCCTACAAAAGGTCTCAACCCTCCTGCCAGAAGCTCTCACAAACTCCTCTTCCATGGCCTCTTTCTCGCTCCACGGCCTAAACATCCTCACCGGCATCTCCCCAACTCCCCACTAACTCTTTAACATCCTCCGCATCAACCGCATCCTTTCAATACTTTTGCATGATCTCCATGCACCACGAATGATCATCCCACCCCTGCAGCATCAGGGACATGTTCATGCTTCCCGGGAGGAGCACGTCCACTGCATATTGCAGCTGGATCCTCGGAGGGTCTCATGAACCACTTGCTATTCCGATTATCCAACTCCTCCTTGACTGTCTCCTGATAGACGGTACCAGGAGGAGGGAGGACCCGAACATCCAGATCCTGTTCAACGCACAACCCCCGATCAAACTTCTTCGTTTCGAGCTAGCCGATGATTGAAGACGACACACCTCTGGAAATCGCGTGTTTCCGTACAGCTGTCAGACCATGTTACCGAAGAACGCACGGCTGAATCCCAGTTCGCGAAGGGTATGAACCACATCCCATGCGTTGGTCGTGGGCGTGGTGGTATGGTCATGAGGACCAATTCCCGGCTCTTCTCGTAACGTCACTGCTTCCTCTTCCCTTGGAGGCACGACAGGGACCACACAATGCGAGCATGCGAAAAGAGCAGGTGAAGGAATGATAGTGTCAACGTCCGGTAAGGCAGGGATATGTGGCGGTACATGTGCGACTGAGGTCAAGGTCCTGGTCTGACGCTGAACAGCATCAACGTGGGCAAAAACATTGTCGTTCCAAGCGTTCCAAGTGCCTTCCTGGCTACCACCCCCGCGGACTGTGATGACAGGGTCGTACACTTTCGAATATTTATTCCGTGACAGCTCAGGCTGTGTCACCTCCATTCTGGTGAGCTGCTCCTTGGCATCCGGGAACGATTTTAACGCCAGATTGAACCCGTTCCGATCAGGGTCCTTGAAAAACGCCGTCCGAACCTCGATCCAGGCTTCCTTGCTTGTATCGGTCTCTTGTGTCCCCAGGCATCCAATTGCATGAATATATACGATTCTGGGATGACAGGAACACCATTTGATGCTCGCACATTGTTCCAGGTCAATGATGAGTTTAGGAATGTCGCGAAAGAACTTGAAATAGACCCGACACATCTTTTCCTCCAATTACTGAATCATTCTTTCCTGGATATGCGATGGAGTCATTGGCGGAGAGAGATGAAAATACGCGCATGGTATATGTCACCCCTGGCGATTTCAAGTTTGGCAAATGCTGCGTCCGCCCAATGTTGATCTCCGAAAGTAACGGGTGCAAAACGGGGAGGATCATTCGCACACTAAGATAAGATGTCGGATCGGGCGTGATAAAATCACCGAGTGCCTGCGTGATGCTTCCGAGTCTATGAATCCATTGACAGTGTATGCGCCGCCCTATGTCGCCCGACTTAGTACAAATAGTTGAAGCGCAATTCTGCAGTTGATTATTGATGAGATGCGGAGAAGGATCGCCTCAACAAACGGTTCGACCAAAGTTACACGCTTCCCTGGTCATCTATGAGTTACAATGAAGATACATTCAAATATGAAACATAGCGAAAGAAACAATATAAAAACATGACATAGTACAAGCGCACATGAATTATAACACATAGCTACGCAACCTCAAACCCCAAACCCTCCCAAAGATCAGCAGTCTCGGGAAACCTCGCACAGAACGCCTTCACCCTTGCCTCCGAAGCGTTCACAAACTGCGCTCCAAACAACTCCCTCTCACTCCACGGCCTGTATAACCGCACCGGCATCTCTCCGACCCTCTCCAGCAAGCTCTTAATATCCTTCACGTCGACTGTGTGTTTCCTATGCTTGTGCAGCTCCACACATTTGATATGATCATCCCACCCCTGCAGCTTCTGCAACAGCAACACCAGCACCGGGACGACCGGGAGTCCCTCTACCTCTTTAACCTCACTCTCAGTCAAGTACGGCAAGTTCATCAGCCCCGGAAGCAACACGTCAACCTTGCAGAACCGTCTGGTGAAATTCGGGGGCAGCACCGCGTGCTGTGGGATGTGATGGAAAAGAACACGATAGGTTGCAGCGGGGTCGACTGAAGGCTTCGTGTAGAACTGATTATTGCGTTTGACCAATCCTTTCTTGATAAACTCTGGATCGACAACGGAGGCAGGAGGGGAAAATACCAGCACATCCAAGTCCTATAAAAGATTACGCCTTCAAGTCAGTACATTACTTCGTACTTTCGAAACCTGGAATATGTAGGATTCGCTACGACGAACATACCTCTGGGAGTCGCGTATTCCCGTACAGCCAGCATCCCATACTTCCAAAAAAGGCGCAGCGATATCCGGATTCACGGAGGGTATTAACGACGTCCCATGCGATGGTCGTCAGCGTCGAGGTGTGATCATGGGGCCCACTACCTGGCTCTGGTGGCGAGGGTACTGAGTCTCGCACAGGATCAGCGAGGGATATCGACTTTAAGGGAGGTGGAGGCACGAAAATGGGAGGGATCGGTGACGAAGCAGCGCCAAGTTCCACAGGAGCTGACTCGGAGCGACTTGAATTCGCAGCGGACACTGGTTGATTCTCAACCGGGTCCTGGCCAACCTCCATGGATTGCGAGGCTATCGTTGTATTTTCTCGTATCATCTTAAGCTTCGCCTGTGACAGAGTATGAGGGGACGCAGCCGCAAACTTGTCCAGCTGTTGGTTCGCATTCGGGAACAGTTTTAACGCAGTGGTAAACTCGTTCCAGTCCTTGTCCTTGAAGAAGAACATCCAAGCAGATATCACGGCTTCCCTTGAGCGCTTTGTATCCCATGAACTTGCCCAGGCATCCAGATGCTGGAGGAGAGCATGTGCGGGTGAGAGGGCAAGTGGGATGGTTTCCATAATCGTCGGAGCAGGTGTCGATGCACTGGGCTTGTTAGGGAGCGAGGTAGATGTGAGATGGCCTGAGGATGTTGGTATGTTGGGAATCGAATGCAACGCAGGAGGGTGAGCTCTATTTGCATTGGGATGCTGATATACCACGGAAGAAGCTTCCGTTGGGGTGCGTAACATGCTGTTGAGAGCTGGGGGAGGCGTTCCGTGTATAGATGGTGATGGAAGCGATTGCGTCTGGGGAACTTGGGTGAAGGGGGCAGAATTTGTCGATTGTTGCAGTACATGTGTTCCACTCCGCTCTAGACTCGTCGAAGATATGTTCGTATTCTGCCTTATCAACTCCTGGTAGGTTCTGGTATCCAGACCTTCGACTGCCTCGAGCATCGCCAGTTGGTCCTTAGCATAGGGAAACGACGCCAACGCGGTATTGAATTCTGCCCAATCTTGGCCACCAGAACCAGGAGCGCAAATCAATCTGAGCGCTCCTACGACACCCTGAGTTTTCTTCCTCCCCACCGTCCTCTTTTTTGGGCCAGCCGCTGCCCATCCCTCCAACATAGTGAAGAGTATCCAGGGCGCTGGCATCACCGGAATCGTCTGCACAACAGTATGTCGCGCAAGGTCAATGGTAAATCTCCCCACGAGCTCGATAAGTTTAAACCGAATCTTGCAGGTTGTGGCTGAAACTCCAGGCATCTCCGTTGCGTGAAAGGTTATGGCCGGCGACCCCCTGCTTCTCTGCTTTGTTGGCACTCGGAAGTGTGAGGCATCCTTCGCAGTGATCATGGCAACGAGCCGCTCAAAGCTAAAGGTTGGGTCGCAATAATCGACGACAACCAGCAGCTCCTACAAGTCATGGTAAAACGCCACCGTTACAAATCTGCGCAGTAGCTCAAACGAACCTTTTCAGCAGGATGCCCTGGGTACAGAAGCGTCAATCCAGCACTCCCGATTAACGCTGCCCTAATGTTCAAAGTTTTCAAGAGAGGAAAAAGGACGTTGGATGCCTTTGTCCTAGCCTTCGCATTGAGCTCTTGCTTCGATACAGACATCGATGTGACTGTTTGGAGGCAACGTGCACAACGTGCGATGTCATGATGTACCTTCGAGTTATTTTAAGAAAAACGGAGAAGGCCGAGCTTTTCGAGCGCCTCCTCAACTTTGTCACTTATATCAATCCATTGGCCCCGTGCCGAGTTTGACTTGAAGAAATGCTAATATTAGAAAACGGAAATGTACAAAGCATAGCAGAACCAACAATAGAAATACAGTATAAGCATGGGTGAAATACAACACATATGTAGTTACCGAACTTCGAACCCCAGACCCTCCCAAAGGTGCGCAGTTTCAGGAAATCTCGCAGAAAATGCCTTCACCCTTGCCTCCGAAGCGTTCACAAACTGCTCTCCAAACAACTCCCTCTCACTCCACGGCCTGTATAACCGCACCGGCATCTCTCCGACCCTCTCCAGTAAGCTCCTGATATCCTCCACGTCGACTGTATGTTTCTTATGCTTGTGCAACTCCACACATTTGATATGATCATCCCACCCCTGCAGCTTCTGCAACAGCAACACCAGCACCGGGACGACCGGGAGTCCCTCTACCTCGTTGACCTCCCTCTCGGTCAAGTACGGCAAGTTCATAAGCCCCGGAAGCAGCACGTCAACCTTGCAGAATCGTCTCGTGAAATTCGGGGGCAGCACCGCGTGTTGTGGGATGTGATGGAAAAGAACGCGATAGGTAGCAGCGGGGTTTATTGAAGGCTTCGTGTAGAACTGATTGTTGCGCTTGACCATTCCTTTCTTGATGAGCTCTGGATCGGCAACGGAGGCAGGAGGCGGAAAGACGAGCACGTCCAAGTCCTGTAAAGGATCGCGCCCCCGTAAGTTCCTTCGCATTTGTATTTTCGAGATTTGGAAGACGTGGGAGTTGCTACTACGAACGTACCTCTGGGAGTCGCGTATTGCCGTACAGCCGGCATGCCATACTTCCAAAAAAAGCGCAACGATATCCGGATTCACGGAGGGTATTCACGATGTCCCATGCGATTGTCGTCAGCGTCGAGGTGTGGTCATGGGGCCCACTACCTGGCTCTGGTGGCGAAGGCACCGAATCCCGAGCAGGATTCGCGGGCGACATTAACTTGGCGGGTACAGAAGTGGGAGGGACTGGTAGAGGTGTAGGAAACTTAACAAGCGGCGAGCGACTTGTAGTCGCAACAGGCACCGGCTGACGCTCAACCGGATCCTGAGGAACCTCCGATCGTTGTGGTTGTTTCGCTATATTCGTGTTTTGTCGAATCTTCTCGATCTTATTCCGTGTCATATGAGGGAACGCAGCCTGAAACCTGTTAAGTTGCTGGTTCGCATCCGGGAACCACTTGAGCGCAGCGTTGAACTCGCTCCAGTGCCCGCCCTTGAAGAAGAAGGCTGCCCAGGTGGATAACAGAGCATTTAAGTTCGCCCGGTCCGTTTCCCGTGAATTTGCCCAGGCATCCAGTTGAATGAGAAACGCGTATGACTTTGGGAGTACAAGTCCAGCGTCGGTCTTGATATAGCATTCGATGGGAAAGGTGCGCGAGACAGGCGCTGTCGCAGTCGGGGAAACTGACGATGTATTAGGCATATTGGGAAGTGAATGAGTCGCGGGAGGGTGAGTTGGGGGGGCATCTGGAATGCGATCTACCACACGAGGAATCCCTGCTGATAGCGGTGGTATGTATGGCATGCTGGTAGTGCTGGGTATCGTTGGAAGCGAATACGACTGGGGAGGATTAGGGAAAACTTCGTCGGCATTCGTAAAGTGAAAGGTAGGAGCTCCTGGTCTGATGCGCGGTGGGGTGCTGAGAGCTGGGGCAGGCGAGGATGATGTCGAAGGGGAAGGAAGGGTTTCAGGAACGCTGATAAAGGCAGGTGGCGATGGTCGCAGTCCGTCTCTGCTGTGTTCTGGACCCGAGCTGAACAAGCTCGTATTCTCCGTTATAAACTGGACCTGGGTCTCAGTCCTGACACGATCAACTACCTGCAGCATCGCGAGTTGCCGACTCGCATGGGGAAACGACGCCAACGCGAGATTGAACTCTGCCCAATCTGGGCCTCCACCGCCCTCAGAGCAAATTTCTTCGAGCACCCGTATGAGTTCCTTCGTTTTGTGCTTGCCTGCCCTTCTATCCTTCTCCTTCCCCGCTGCCCATTCCGCCAACATGGTAAAAAATATCCAGGGCGCTGGCATCACCGGGAACGTCTGTTTGACAATACTCCGCGTAAGGTCAATGGTGAAGATGAGATTGCCATTGGCGAATATAAACCGAATGGTGCAGAGTCTGGTTGCAATCTCGGGCACCTCCTTCGCTTGGAAAGTCAAGGTTGTGTTGCTCACTGACGGCGACGAGAAGTGGAAAGCGTCCTTCGCAAGGATCATGGCAGTGAGTCGAGGAAATCTGAGCAGGGGGTCTTGGTGATCATATACCACCACTAGCTCCTGCAAGGTTCTTGTTGAAACGCCAACACGACGGTGGGTACAGTAGCTCGACGAACCTTTGCAGCAGGATGCCCTCTGTATAGAAGCGCCAATCCGGGATTCCCCATTAGCGCCGCCCGCACCTTCAAAGTTCTTAAGAGAGGAAAAAGGACCTGGGATGCCTTCGTCCTGATCTTTGTGTTGAGCTCTTGCTTCGTTCCAGACATCGGTGTGACTGTTGGAGGCAACGTGCACAACATGCGCCGGTGTTTTCCTTGTAGTTATTTTGGGCGAAACGGGAAAGGCCGAGTTTTCAAGCGCCTCTACAATTCACACATTACGATCTTCATGATGACTTTCCTTTAGCCTGGCATCGAGCAGTATTACATACAAGGAAACTTCCTAACAAACACGAAAGACCAACTGGTTACTGCCGTCCGGGTCCAAATCATTCAGCGAACCTGGACTTCGACTGTGAGCGGCTGTGCTAATTGCCGCTGCAAAGCCAACGACCTCCATTCCAAACAAAGCCAAGCGCGATTTCTCGGCGCTTCCGATGCGTGCGGGTGAAAAAACCTTCGATCTCATTCATCCACATCTTCTCCAGCTTTTTAGCGCTTAATCGGCCTCAAGCACGATGGATTCGACAACACAATCGGTGGTGTTTACCACCCAGACGCCTTACCCATTACCTTCTCAAAAGTTTATGATACCTACGACATGGAAACGGTACCACCTATCGCAGCTTGTCAACAAAGCTCTGGATCTCGCGAAACCCGTTCCGTTTGACTTTTTGGTGAAAGGAGAGATTTTGAGGACGAGTATCTCGGAGTGGTGTGCGGAGAACGGCGTTGGCGAGGTGTGTGTGCTGCGGTATTGCTTCTAGGATGGGGAGCACTGATACTTTTCGCAGGAAGAAACTCTCGAAATCGAGTATATTGAATCAGTTTTGCCGCCCCAGAGGCTTTCAGAGTTCCCTCATGAGAGTTGGGTATCTGCAGTATTATGTGAACTCCCAAAGTACGTCGTTGTACTTTGAATCCAAGACCCAGCTAATTATATTTCTAGTCATTTCTTGACCGTCGCGTACGACGGCTACCTGCGGGCATTCGACATGTCTCGCAACCCAGTGTTGAACACACTGCTTCACACTAGCCCAATCACTTCCTTTTGCACGGTTCCATCACCGTCCAACGACAACACATATACGATTGCTACTGCCTCGCAAGACCTTACGGCCCAGATTAGCCAAATTAGCGTCGAGGCCTCATCAACCTCTTCAAAACCTCTCGCAACGCTGCACCTGCACACTGCCCCGCTCTCGTCCGTTTCGTCCAATGCCAAAGGAACCCAGCTCCTCACATCTTCGTGGGACGGCCTCGTTGGTCTGTGGGACACCACCATCCCGCCGACAGACGAGGTTCCAGAACCCACGCTGAACGAACGAGAGCGTAAGCGTAGAAGGAAGGGCGATGACGCAACAACCAAAAAACCCAAACGAAAAGCACCAATAAACGTGCTCAAAAGCCATATCGGACGCGTGAGCAAGGCGGCGTGGTTGAACGAGAAAGAGGGTGTGAGCTGTGGGTTTGACTCGACTGTGCGGACGTGGGATGTGGAGAATGGGCTTTGTACCCGGACTATTGTAAGTGTTCCCGTTGGTTCTGGCCAGGCAGTTGCTGATAACGTGTTTCAGGCGGCATCGGAGAAACCTTTCCTCGACCTTGTTTCTCGCGAAAACGGACAGAGTGCGTTGGTCGTATCGACCGACCGCACCATGACGTTGTACGACCTGCGGTCCAGCCAGCTTAGCGCGGCCGTGGCCTCCTTTAATCACCCCTCTACACCGTCCTGCATCGCCCTCCCAGAATCCCACACGTCGTCATCGCAGATCGTAACCGGCTCCTACGACGGTATCGTCCGCATCTGGGATCTGCGTAGCAACAAGGCTGCGATTGCTACGTTCAAGGCATGGGACGGCACGAAAAAGGTTTTGGCGGTGGATTGGAGAAGGGGTGTTGTTGGTGTTGGTGGGGAGGGTGGGTTGGATTTGTGGAAGGTTGCGGCTGAGAGTGATACTGGAGCGGGGTCAAAAAAGTCTGTGTAGACAGACATGGTGTATGGTACGGCTAGATTTAAATTTGGTCAAAAAAATTGTTTGGGCCGGGGATCGAACCAAGGATCCGGGTCCTCCCTCTTGTCGTTGACGAACGGCCTTCAGATGATGGGACAATCGCCTGAAGCCTCGGGAAGCCAGGCTGAAAACAGTCATTTTCGGTGCCATGTGGTTCTAACAAAGACATAGAACCGCTATTTGACCAGATCCTTGAACTGAAAACAGAGGAACGAGGAAGAACTGATGTACTTTGGAGGGATTTCCCAATTGGGACATGGCAGCTGGATACCGTCGCTTTACTTCTGAATGTGAGCTGCCACCGTTTTTGCTCAAGTTCTATGTTTAAGATTCAATTTTCAAGCACAATCGTGAATATTCTGCCGCCACGTTAATGAACCACTTGTTCACTTCGTTTTTAATGCTATAACCAAAGGTTTCCTTCTTTTGCAATTGCCCACTCACTACTACAAAGCGATGCCTTCTTTGCGTACGTTCCCATGGTCATCAAGTTCAATTGTTTTCTTCCATCCCCTGATGCTTGGGCCTTTGTGCACCGACGACGACTCATGATCTAGCTCTGCCCGATACAGCCAATGGGAATGGGTACGCTGGTGATACTTGGCAGGGAAACACGAATGGTGACGTTGCGAGTTGGGAGAGCCTCGATCCTTCTTATCTTCAAGCTTATGGCGAGGCCGGAGTTCAGAATTTGGCAGAGAAATGGCAGGGAATCCCCGACGTGGATGCGCAGACCCAAGCTTTCGCACATCCTGATGCTTATGAGGGAAATGATACCGGCTTTACAAGAGGTTTGACTTCTGTTCAGGGAAACATAAATGTGACTGTACTGCCGACCCAGCCCCATGCAGCCAGTGCTAATCCGCGAGCCAAAGGGATAACCACAGCTGATGGTTCGCAAAGAACTGCCGAGGTAGTGGTGCCGACCTGGCCGGAAGCCCCTACAGACCCTGCTCAGCCCGCCAAGTTTGATATTTCAACTGTGTATGCCATGGCCTACGCCGATATTTATGGCGCTGCTTCCCAGAATCGAGCAAACCCTAAGGCTAAAGCTAACACCAAAGGTGCGAAACGTCGTAGTCGTAGTCGCTGATCGGTATTTGGTATAGGGATGGGGCACTTGGATACTTATTTATATTTCTGGACTCCTCTAATTTTTGTTCTGATATTTAAACTTTTCTTTTATTTAGATTTGCAGAACTTTTAGATATGTGTATTAATTTGATTTGTGCTGTTCTGGAGTTTAGCTGTGTGATTTGAGATCGAGATTGGGATTGTTAGTGGCCAGTTACAGGTTGATATGGTACCATGGTCTACGGAGTAAGGTGAGGTAACTTGTGTCAGAGAGATTGGCAGTGTCGTCAAAGATTAGCGATACCCCAGTATACGCTCGAGTCGAAATATGCTTGTGCAAGCCAGCGGAATTGCCCTGTGGGCCGTATAATGAGAAAAAGGAGCCTTAAATCATACTAGATGCCGACGCAGACGTACGTGCACTTGATTCAAGCCTTAATAGTATGCCCGAGGAAGAGTTACCGAGGCAGATTATATGATCAAAGTGCTTTCGAATCCTGTAAGATTCAAGTATTATGGTCTGTGCACAAAAATTGCGCAAGAACTCTCATTTTTAGGCTCAACTTAGATAGCATGCCGGCCGAAGCGAGGCGTGTCTTGTTTCATTTGTCATTTGCACTCGATTTGTTCTGATAATGAGAAGAAAGCCCTTTGTCGAGCCAGATACAATTTTGGGTCATAATTACTAAATGAATCATTGAGATGAGTGGAGAATAAAGGGAGGTACACGCTCGTTAAATAAAACAATCAAGAAAGTAACAAAGTGGCTTGACATATGGAGTAGAGCTGGCGTAACGAACTGTACATCTAACCACAGTTCAATGTATGATACAAGAAAGTGTAGGTCTGTTATTGTTTACTGTGAGATAGTCAGTCTCCAATGGCCATGCAGCCAACGAATACGAGTTAGAGGTTGGTTTCAAGCCTAGCAGATCGGCGACGACGAAAAACTGCGGAAATGCGATATAGGATTCCTCGGAGGCTTGGACGACGATCAACAACCTCTGCGTGTGCGTCGACTGACTGGGGTGAAGCTTCTGGGCCAGGGGTGTCAACGGTAGCTGCCTCTGCCGTGTCTGAAGAATAGTAGAATAGTCAGCCCTCGGGGAGTTTCTCTCGAGAAAAAAGGTAATCGCACTTTGAAGATCTGTGGGACGTGCCCCGACGGGGCTCTGCATTGAGGTAGGAGGCTCATGGCTTTCTTCTGTGGACATGAAGGTGAGCAAAGAGGGGAGGAGGCTGTTTTCAGAGGTGATACTCGCGGTTACGACGACTTTGTCCGACACGAGGCCCGATGGCGGGGCCATTGGTGTTGATGAAGTAAAGGTTGGAGGGAGCATTGATTTGGAGGATGACCCCGCCGTCTCCGGTGGGTTGGTTCTTGGTTTTGGTGTAGAAGAATAGCATTGAGAAGAGAGGTGGCTGCTTGGTGGGGTCGTGCTCGTATCTCCTTGGGAGGGCAGAATAAGAGGGCTGTTAGGTGCTGCCGGACTCGTTTTCTACTTATGTATATTCCAAATTCAAATTTTACGTCAAAATTGGGGGCGTGCCCAGCTGTTCACAGGCACCGCATCAGGCTTTAGGTTTCTGCTAGTTCGGAAGGGCTACAAAATGTTTTCGTATGACTAGATTTAGTATCTAGCATTATGACACAGACTTTTGACAACCCAAGCCTTGAAGAAGGGCCCATGTGAACACAATCTATGCTCCAGTGTTTGAGCTTGAAATTGTCGCAATATTTTATATATTCGGACGAAGTCGTTTCTATATCCGGACAGTGTTTGACGGGAAGGTTTTTGCCAACAAAGAGGGCGACGTGATGTTTTATATCCCCTGTCCATGACTTTCCATTCCCACCGCTTCTCGTAGCCATCTCCAACTCGTCTCTTCTAGGTAGCTGTAGAGAGAAATCCAACTTTCTACTCTTACAGTCAACAGCCTGAGGCCCAGATGACGACGTCCGTTGAGACCATAGTCATTCGCTCTGCTGATGCCGTCGTACATCTCGAATACGATCCAGCAACACTCCTCCCTTTGGATAGGATGGAGTACTGCAGTGAAGACGAACAGTGGACGCGGTTTGTTTGCGTCAGCGACACCCATGGAAACGCATTTCCTATCCCAGATGGAGACGTACTGCTCCATAGCGGCGATCTCACAGATTACGGGACTCTTGAAGAATTTACTACCATTATGGAATGGCTCTATGAGCTACCGCATAAAACCAAGATGTAAGTTGTTGCTCTTATCCTTGCTTTGAATATCTGACGCGATGGACGATCTTGCAGTATCATTGCCGGGAATCACGACCTCACGTTACATCGCGATTGGTACGAGGATTGCTGGGAACGGTGGCATGATAATAAAGAGGTGAGCTTTATTCTTTTTCTTGAGGGTTTCATTAAATCAGGGTTAAGGACTACGATAAGATTATGGAGCTCTTGACAGGAGACCGAGCAAAGCAAGCGGGCATAGTGTACCTTCAGAATGAGACGTTCACGTTTTCAGTCGCACCAGGTCGGAGGAGCTGGACAGTTTATGGCTCACCGGTAAGTGTTTAGTCACATTCGCCGTAGACGTCGAGGGTGTTGAGATTCGGTTCGCAACAGTGGTCACCTTACTTTTACGACTGGGCGTTCAACTACAGACGCACGGAAGCCGAACGTAATTTTGCCGAGTCTTCATACACTGACCACATTCTAACTCTTTTCCATCTAGCCCTTATTGCCTCATTCTCGTCGACGGATATCCTTCTTACGCATGCCCCTCCAGCTGGCATCCTTGACTGTACCGATGGTCGAGATTTCGCTGGGTGTAAGGCGGTGTCATCCCATCTCGCATCTGGACGACTTCGTCCCCGACTGCATCTATTTGGCCATATTCACGAATCACATGGGGCATACGTTCACAATTGGGAAAACCGGGATCAGAAATGCAAAATTCCTCAGGCCCAGAACAAGTTCTATGGTTCAGAAGGCGACGACCTTTTTTACGAGGTGGATGGTTCTGATTACAATGAGGTACAACAGGAGCTCCAACTGCAGAAGGAGCTTCTCGAGGCTAAGAACGCTGACCCTAGTGTGCAAAGGTCAGTGTTCGTGAACGCAGCGAACCAACCTGCTGGTTTGGGTAGATGGTTGGAAGTTGGAGACGATGATATTGAGGTTCCGCCTGGAGGGCAGAATTTTAGACCAGTTATAGTTGACTTGAAAGAGTAATAACTAGATTATCAATGTAGCTCACAGTCTGGATGAGTCCCGTGAATGACGTTGAATGTTGTTGAGATTGGTGCCGCCGTCGAGGGAACCTGATGCCTTTCGGGTGACGATCGAGCAATGACTAATTGTTCTTAGTTAAGCGCCTGGAAATCCAGCGTCACAATGAACCCGATCATCCTGCCATCGATCTGGATGCCAACATTTGATCCACGCGGCGTTGGTTTCGTAGTTCCGCCATCCACTGCCTATCTCTCAATTTCTAGCTCATGGCCGACTTTGCGCACCAGAAGGGTAATGGGCTGTATAAGCAGGGGGACTTGGAAGGGTGAGTATCTATACATCCCCATCGATCAAACCCTTAATCCTTTACTGGCAGGGCTGCTCAGGCATTTCAGACGGTATGCCACATGAATGCAAGCAGACAAAGTTTATACAGATCACCCACTGGATTTGAATCTGTAGGCTGCCCGACTGGATTCAGCTGAACCCAAATACGCATCGAACCTCTCCGCAGTCTACTACGAACAGGGCCAGTATTCCTCCGCCATCGAGTCCATCTTCGCCTCGTGGCGTGCTCTGCGTGCCAAACACGGCGGAGATGGTGTACCAACGACTCCTCTAGTGACAGATCCACTGGCGTTCAAGCTAGCTCTTCGATTCGTGAAATGCAAACTCAACTCTGTGGCCAACAAGAGTCTGTGCTTGCACGACAAGAAGCCGAAGAAGAAGGCGAAAACGGGCGAGGGCAATGCCAGCCTGGAACGGGATCTGGAGACTTTCATCCACGAAAGAGTATGTGGGGCGTCTGGAGCGAGCGATCATCAGGACCTTGTTCGGGGGTGGAATGCGTGGAGCGCAATTAAGAAGGAGTGCAGTGAACATACTGCAGAGGATTGCAGAGCGAGTCTCTATGCGGCTGGGAAACACTTCAGGGGGCTACCTATCTACAGGAAGGCGTTGGATCCTGTTCTGGAATACTATCGGGTACGTATTCGCTGAACATTCGCCATGAGACGGACGCTGACATTCTTTATGCACCTAGTTTGGGAATGATCCGACGAGGTCCTTGCTCTACGGTATCGACAACTTGAATGCGAACTCATTCACATTGGACGACGACGTGTTCATAAAGGAGGCATGGAAGGATGCGGCCTTCCTCTTTGGCGGCTCAGGCGACGGTATGTGTTGTCCACCTCTATGGATAGGCCAGCTAACATAGCTATAATCTTCTAGCCCGTCATGCGTTTGGGACTATGATTCATTTCCTCGACCTATGGAAGAAACTCGCGAGGGTGACCTGGTCGCGCAAGACTCTTCCAAAGCTTCATATGACACTCGTCGACATACATCCCGCTGCCTTGGCCCGCGCTATGATGATATTTGCTCTGATGAGAAAAGGCGCACAAGCGGCGAATACTGCCAAACTGGAGATAGAATCAACGATATTTTACACTTTCAGCTGCATTCTGATGCCTGGCTACTGCATCCCAATGTGCGTCTTTCTGCCTCGCTTCTTTGTCGTTCGCTAAAATTCTCGGATAGAATCAACAAAACCTCACGTGAAATTATCGAAGAACTACAGGGCAAAGCACCAACACTTCTCACAAAGTCGTGGCAGGTGGATGAAGCATCTCGAGAGCGTGTAATCCCGATATTCAAGTACTGGTCGGAACCTTTGTCGAAGACCACGGAAAAAATGTTGCAGTATAACGGACCTTCGAGCTTCGCTTTCGGGATGGCTCCGCCGAGAAAGATGTCCCTGGCTCGCAACGAAAAGTTCCAAGAAATGCTCGCCCATCTTTCGAGCCAGGGTCTCCTCCGGGTTGAAAATGATCCTAGATTCCCAACTTACAACAACTGTCGAGCGGAGGAGAAGCTTTACGATGATTTTCGGGTCCTTCTTCCGCCTAAGCCTCTTATTGGGCGATACCCCATTCTAACCAAGTATGCGAGAACGGAGGGTCGAGAAGGGAGGTCGGAGCTGATGCAAGAGGTCAAGCGGGAATGGAAGCCCAATCCGACTTTATTCGTGCGTCTTTCCGGGTTCGCCAACGACAGTATGCTGACGAGTCCATTTGCAGGATAATCGCACCACGGAGAGCGAGGCCTTTTCGGCTGAAGGCTACCCTGTTATCTCCGGGTCGGATCCGTTCCAGACAGTCTGCGATTGTCTCATGTTCACCGTTCCTTTCGCCGATGGTCGCGATTTCTCTCTGGACCAGACGTCCTTTAGCGTAATGCAGCAGTTCTTTGCTTCTGCGAGGACTGCGATGGAGGTTTTTGGAGATGATTTAGTGGTGGAGTTTTTGTGTCGCGATATGTGCTCTGGTGTTTCTCAGCTTGTTGAAGGAGATTTGGGACCGAGACCCCTTGGTGCACCGAAAAAGTACCTGAGGATGTGGTTGAGCAATACCCCGTACGTCGTACATCCCATGATATCGTTGTCAATTCGTGCTAACATTGGGTACAGGGATTATACTGGATCCATCTTGACGAACACTGTGTATCTGGGGCCGTATCTCGACCAATCGAAGCATGCGATGATGATTTGGAACTGCCTGTTGAGTCCTCCTTCATTCAACAACCTGCGAGAGATGTGTTTCAAGTGAGTGCGGTGCCCAGTGTTCTGGTCTGCTTGATC
The DNA here is from genome assembly GCA_004369085.1 of Coprinopsis marcescibilis. Classification (NCBI taxonomy): domain Eukaryota; kingdom Fungi; phylum Basidiomycota; class Agaricomycetes; order Agaricales; family Psathyrellaceae; genus Coprinopsis; species Coprinopsis marcescibilis. The sequence goes on along the minus strand of ML210389.1, from coordinate 21,600 downwards.
TTTGACGGAACGCTTTCCAGCTACACGTATCTGAACCCAAAGGACGCTGGTCGTTTCTTCGGCACTCTCATCCGTGACGAGCACCGGGGATCTTTGGAGGAGTTCAACATGTCGGTTGTCCCTCGCACCACGTCGTTTTCCAGCACCGTATCCAAGAGGAAGACGTGTGAATATCTCTCAAGGATGCTACTCCGTGCGATCTGCTGTCCCAGATCCAACTCGTCGCCTCGCAGGGTAGACGAGCCGACGAATTTGGTTTCCTACTTCCGCCTCCTCGCCTATCTTTGCGAGCATGCTGGGTGCCCTACGCATTGGGTTGGAGATTTTGCTCAAGGGATCGTCAACGACTCTGTGGTCACGGACCTCATGCCATATACCGGTGTCTTGCCGATCAAAGAGGGGGCTGTCCCGGCGAAAGCCCCATGTGCTCGCAAGGTCAATCTGGAACCATGGCAAGCCGAGCTGGAAACTATTCTCGTCACGGCAAAGGATGCGTTACCATTTTATATCTCGCTCCCGGAGAGATACACCTCGAGTTTGGACGACATCAAGACGTACACTGCCCCGGTTGTTTTGACGGCGAAGAATAGGATCGAGACGAATTACTTGACGAAGACTGTGACTTTGGTGTTCTACAAATCGCCTGATGGGGCTCGTGATAGCTCGGTTTTGCAGTTGGCGAATAGGATACCGGATTTGATTGAGAAGAGGAGTGCGTTGGGAAGGGATACACAGGTGCAGATTCTTACATCGCAGGAGGATGCGGATGTGCTTGCGAAAAAGCCGTATGTGTCGTGGAAGATGAGTGAGGGGTGGTTTGAGAAGATGAGAAGGGAGGGGTGGTGTATGTTTGTGTTCCTGACGAGTTATTGGAAAGCTGGTAGGTGTTTATATTTTACTTTCGAGTTACCTTCTCTGATGATACTGTTTATTTTCAGTTTCTAAACCGGTTGAAGCAGCGCTTTGGAGCAAGTCGGGGGAGGATATTGCGACTGTCCGACGTACTACTACCAAGGTAGTTGGCTCGGAGTTGGATCACCTGCTGTTCGATCTAGATTGAACGTACTTATGACATCCGATGTCTTCTTTCCGATGCTGATCTTTCTTTAGATATGTGCACTATGTTTAGTCTTGGGAGTGGTTATAATACGGTGCTTACAGCTTCGATTTGATTCGATATAGGTGAAAGCTGCTGTGAAAGATCTGATAATCTGGATCGTTGACGGGTGATCACCGCCGACATCTACAAGCGCCCACTATGGGAATTACTGCGCGGCGCGGCGTAGTACGCGGCGGAAACGCTTGTCCGGCGTGGCATCCTATGGGTCATTAATGGATCGGCCCAGTGCCTTGGCCTTGCTTGTAGTCTTTGTAAGTACACCTTATTCTCCCCGCAGAGGTTAAGGGAAATCTTGGCACAGGGAGAAGAGTAAAGGTTCTGACACTGAATGATTTCTATTAAAAGATCGATATGCACTACCTGCTGGGCGCCTGTGCTTCCCCGAGTTATAATGCTGAGTCCGATCAGCACGAATGTCGGTTTGGTGGTCAGACTGTGGGGCTAGGCTTCGCAGTGTGGTGATGGGGTCCTTGGATGTCTTGGATGTCTTGGGGTTGGGAAAAGATTGTTTTGAAGCCCTCAAGTGTGTGTACGAGAATGGGATTGTGGGATCCTGCAATACTGCGCGGTAATAATGGAGGTCTTGGGAGTGACACCGCCGTGGGCGATACTACTTCCTACCTCTGACTTGGGCAGTCTGCAACATTGAAGTTTCTCATTCAGAGAGAGATTGATGGCAAGAGCCTCGCAAGCGTAAGGTGCTCGCGAAACACGGGCGGTACTTGCTAACATAGTCAGTGAAACATTGCGTTTCAGTTCTCAAGCTGCTTTGGTTATGCCAAAACGACATTCGCTTTCTGTAATGAGTTAGGTGCGGTGCCCACACGGTCGGCACAGGGCCAAGGTACACACTTGACTGCGACATCGCTCGGGTGCATCGTCATAGTAGTAAGACTGATTATCGAATGTATATTTAATCCTCACCGACACGTTGCTGCTAAGAGCCGTTTGCAGCAGTCTTGTTTCGTTCTTGTTATTGATTACCATGAATTGCTGAAGAGGATTTGTTCGAGTCCGCTCGTAGCCTCCAGACCACGATAGAACCCCCCCAATCCAACCAGTGCGTTTACAGCACGTACAGCTTGAAGAAGCTTGTACCTCCATTCGAGCTCATTTAGGGGCGACATTGACTTTTCGGGTAGACTAAAAATGCCGCTCGCGGCACCGCTTCCCTTGAGTGATGGGGCCGAACGCTGGGAAACAGGTTGCCCTCTTTCGCGTAACATGTGCTGTCAAGCTATCTTTATAAAAGGGGGACGCCGTTTGCGTTCTGGCTGTCCTCCTTGACCCCATTCCATGGCAGATGTAGGCGAACCCATTTCACCTGGGCACATGCTCCGCAGAGCACAGACCCTCCGCACGGACAAACACGGCGCCCTGATCGACTCCGACCGACCGCGGCGAGCAAACAGCTTGGGCGCTGCGATACTGAAGAAACTTAGACGTGTTAAAGATAATCTCTTTTCGCGTCCTGCACCGTCCAGCGGGCGGTCGACACCTGTTCCGGGTGTGGGGGACAATAACAAACGCAAGGGCCATTTCCGATCGTTTTCCGCACCGCAGGTCTCAAACATGACACTACAACCTGCGCCGAACCTTCTCATCGCCCATGTTCCAACGCTATCGACGGTGTCAGAGAAGACAGAGGTCATGTCCCCCATCGTCGAGGAGTCGAAACGGCCAGAAGATATTGTGGTTCCACAGCTGTTGCAGCTCGGGACGCCGATGACCAAGGTTACCACCAAGAAGCACAAGAAATTCGTATTCAGACTGGATCCTGATTTGGGACACATTGTCTGGGAATCGAAACAACACAAGATTAGTGCGTTGTCGTTCTTTGATTTTGCCTGTGCACTCATTTACATCCCCGCTGTTATAGTACCCATAGAGAACATCAAAGAGATTCGGTCAGGCCGAGATGCACGACACCATAGAGAGCAATTCCAACTCGCCCAGGAGTACGAAGACCGCTGGCTCACCATCATCTACATCCTCGACGGAGAGTACAAGACCCTCCATCTGATCGTGGCTACGAAGGACGTGTTTCGCATGTGGGACACCACGCTCCGACAACTGCACGCCGTGCGACAGGAGTTAATGAGCGGGCTGGGGAGTTTGGAGGTCCGACAGACGTTATGGGAGAAGCAGTATTGGAAGAACGCGGACCAGGAGCGTGACCACAAACTTACGTTCGAGGAGGTGGAGAAGCTCTGCAAACGGCTCAACATCAACTCGAGCAAGGACGATCTCTATCGCTTATTCAAGGTGTGTTAACTATGTACTCTTTTGCATGCACAGTACTAACATCGGCTCAGCAAGCAGATGTTAAGAATCGCGAGTATCTCGATTTTGAAGACTTCCGGAAGTTTGTCAAGTTTTTGAAGGGTCGCCCAGAGATCCATCGCCTTTACAATAAGCTCAAGATCAAGACAGGCGATACGTTCGACTTCAATACATTCCAGGGGTTCATGCAAGAGGAACAAGAGGTATGTCCTCTATATCCTCTCAATTTCGAATGCGCCGCTCATTCCTGCCGTAGTCCATGCTGGGGGAAGAAGAACTCCGCGCGATTTTCTCCAAGTACACATCCTCAACACCCACGATGGGGCTCGACGCTTTCACAAAATTCCTCTTGTCACCAGATAACAGCGCATTCTCTGACCAATCCAACAAGGTTCATCATGACATGACCAGGCCACTTCCCGATTATTTCGTATCTTCTTCTCACAATACGTATTTGGTCGGACACCAACTCGTTGGCGACAGCACGATTGAAGGTTATATCCGGGCGCTGCTGCACGGCTGTCGGTCCGTGGAGGGTCAGTCCACCATTCTTACTGTCTTGCCCCATCGCTCACGATAACCGTGACACAGTGGACATCTATGATGGCGACACTGAACCCATGATCTTCCATGGTAAGACCCTCACCAGCAAGGTGTCTCTGCGGCAAGTATGCCAAGCCATCAAGAAATATGGCTTCGTCGCCTCGCCTTATCCCATTATCATTTCCGCAGAAGTTCACTGTGGGGTCGCGCAGCAGGATATGATTGCGGTCATCATGATAGAGGTGTTTGGGGACAGTCTTATTCGGGAGCCTTATGAGGGCCGAGCGAAAATAGAGGTTCTTCCAAGTCCGGATGAACTTAGAGGGAAGATCATGCTGAAAGTACGTTAATTCCTGCTGAACGTGACCCATTGCTTATCTTCTTTCACAGACTAAGAACCTTCTGCTAGCATCACCTGATTCCGCCATGGACGACTCCTCGTACTTCACGGAGCAATCTTCAGCTTCAGCCTCTGAAGCGGAATACTCAAGCTACGACTACTTCGACCCCGTGCAAGCTCCCCCGATCCAGGACGTACCCGTCAACAAGAGGAAGAATGCGGCGAAGTTGAACAGGTCAGATTCAAAGACCAAGGGTGCGTTGTCCACGTTCAGTGGAATGTTCTGCTTTCTGACGTCAGTACCAGACCAGCTCGCTAATATCGGGAACAACGTGCTGTCGCGTGTTCGAAGCATCGGCAAGTCAGCTGCCTCACCACAAACTCCCCAGGCTCCACCGCTCGTCGTCGTACAGGATGTCTCCGACAGGGTATTATCACCCGCACCTCTTACGGCACGCCGAGCCACATTACAAACACCCAAAGCGCTACCGCCGGGTACCCCAGTCTCCGCCAACCCACTAGTATCACCTCCAGGTCTTACCGTACGCCGAACGTCGGAAAATGGATCGAAACCGAAGATGTCGCTGGCCCTTGTTGCTCTACTTGTGTACACTGTTGGGGTGAAGTGTCGTGGACTCAACAAGAAGGAGGAATACGCTCCTGAGCACATGTTCTCATTGTCGGAGAATATGGCGAACAAGATGCTGAAAGCGGGGATGATGGATCTTATTAAGCATGCTCGAACGCATCTGGTTAGGATCTATCCGAAAGGAACCAGATTGAGCTCGACCAACTTTGAGCCCCATCGGTTCTGGGCCGCTGGATGCCAGTTGGTGGCTCTCAACTGGCAGACTTTTGGTGAGTTGTTCGAGGTTTGCCTGCGCCTGACCTGGTGCTGAGTTATGTTTCAGATTTGGGATACATGATCAACCACGCGATGTTCCAGAGGAACGGGCGATCTGGATACGTACTCAAGCCTCTGGCCCTCCGCACGCCCAACAAGGACCTGCTGATGAAGAAGACGTCTCACATGCTCAAGATTACGGTCATATCCGCACAACAGCTGCCTCGACCGAAGAACGCGCTGGGGCACGAGATTGTGGACAGATTGCAGCTGGATCCTTTCGTCGAGGTTTCGCTGTATGTTCCTGATTGGCCGTTTGGGAGTGACCCTGGGGTTTCGCGTTCGAACTCTACCAAGCTGGCGGCGATGGCGTCACCGAGGAGGAAGAGAGATTCGATGTTCAGTCCGACGGGGAATGGGAATGGGAAAGCTGTGGGTGTGGAACAGCCTGCGCTGTCAGCGCCGTTGACCCCTGGGCCGACCTCGATGCCCAGTAAGACGATTATGGTGAAGACTGGGCCTGTGAAGAACAATGGGTTTAACCCTGTGTGGGAGGAGAAGCTGCAGTTGCCGTTTGAGTGCGTTGGAGATATGATGGATCTTGTGTTCGTACGGTTCGTGGTACGGCGGGCGGTGAACAAGGAGGGTGATGAACCCCTTGCTGTGTATTGTGCTTCGCTGGGAAGTCTAGGACGAGGTATGTTTATTGATTGTTCGGGATTCGTGTGTGTGTGCTTACTGTGTTTGTGATGCGTTTCTAGGTTATCGGCATCTACCCCTCCATGATTCCCAGCTGTCGCAGTATTTGTTTTCAACGCTCTTTGTGCGAGTCAAGGTCGTTGACCTTTGAGCTTGGATCTTTGACATACCCCCGTTGAAGGTTGGAATACTGAAATTCTATTCATCATTGTAATTCTTTAATTTATACCCGCCATTTCGCATTCAATATTCAATCACATACATATGGACTTTTTTGTTGTTCAGTACTCAGTACTCAGTAGTTACATGTGCCATATAGTGGTTGTACATGACATATAATACGCTGTATCATTGAACAAATACAAGGAATATGAAGATACTCCTGATTCGCGATAAGGTTTTGAGTTTGTTGTGCTTCTGGAGGCGCTTCAAAGTCTCGGCATTTCCCATTATGACTGTCAATGTAGGAGCGCTATAATACCTGCCCGGTTCCACGTTCCTTCCCACCGACTGGACCTATACTATGCCAACATCACCTATTCAGCTCAAATACCAGAAGCGGGATCGTCCTCTGAACGCGACTATCAGAGCAAAGGCGTCAGAGCTTTTGTTCGAAGCCTTGAACGCGTTGGGCATCCAGGCGGCTTTAATTGGACGATCTGCTGTCTCTCTCCTGGATCCCTCGCATCCATATGCACCAAAGGTGTGTATTTGTTCCTCAGTATGACTCGTGGTGTCGCTTATAAGAATGATCACTTCTTGTTATATAGCAACTGGATCTGCTAGTGGACCACCCTTCACTCACGGCGCGTCAGCTGGCGGAGATGGTCGTTGGGCATGATCCTGGTCACTTCAGCTACACAGCGGGGAAGAGGGGGAAAGTTGTGAATGTTTTCAATTTCCGTGCGAGTGAAGTGGAAGAAATTGCGCAAAGGAGTTGTCGGATCAGGCCTGTATTCGTCCGTGACGTAGGGCGCAACTTTTGCTTTGACCTTGGGCGTTGCCGGATCATTGGTGGTGTCCCCGTCGTCCCTATGCCCTACGTGCTGCTCATGCAGCTGGATGACTGGGGACAGGATCAGGCGAGTGAGGGAAAGAAGGATGCGTTGACGGTTTCTGTCACGTTTTTTGTCAAGAGTCCGGAATGGAAGGAGTTTAACGCTGCGTTGGAATACTTCCCTGATGCGAACGAGCAGCTCGGGAGGTTGGAGGCGGAGATCCCGGATTTGAAGAAGCGGCTGAAGAACCTTCGACAGAGCACAAAGATATCGTCGCAACCTGTTGGTGGGGATAGTGGAGGAGCCGATGTTCATGTTGATCATCCTGTTTTGACGGGAAACGTTGTCGCCCCCGTCATCCCTAATTCTCCCATCCCCAGTACTCCCGAATTACCACAGTGCAGTAGTCCAGAGACCTCGCTATGGACGTCAGCGGTCGCATCAGCTGAGCCAGGAATTGGATCTCATGACTATACCACCACGCTCACGGCCATCGCATGGGATGTGGTCCATACCCTTCGCGACCTAGGCTTCCGATGTGCACTCTTTGGTAGCATGGCATGCCAGTTGTATGGAAACACGCGATTGCCAGAGGTGTGTCGTTCCTCATCATCGACCAGCCCGAAACGATGAAGTCTGATCAAAGGTCGTCCGCTGAACAGGATCTGGACGTTCTGGTCCTCCCTCCTCCTGGGACTATCGTCGATCAGGAGACAGTCAAGAAGGAGCTGGTGAATCGGAATAACCAGTTCTTCATGAAACGTTCCAAGGATCCAGAAGCGACATACCGCGTTCTGTTCCACCGGGTCTCCCCGACAGCTGTACTACCCCCAAACTTTACGACGCGGGAGTGCAAAGTTGACGTGCTGCTCCCGGGAACGATGAGCCTGCCCTACCTCTCGGAGGGTGAGGTCAACGAGGTAGATGGGCTGCCTGTTGTCCCTGCGCTTGTGCTGCTTTTGCAGAAGCTGCAGGGGTGGGATGATCATTTGCGGTGCGTGGAGACGCACAAGTATCGGAAGCATGTGGTTGATGCTGAGGATGTTAAAGAGTTGTTGGGCGGGGTTGGGGAGATGCCGGTGAGGATGTTTAGGCCGTGGAGCGAGAAAGAGGCGATGGGGGAGGAGTTTGTAAGAGCTTCTGGCGAGAGGGTCGAGAGGTTTTCTAGGAGATTTCCGGAGACTATGGAGTGCTGGAAGGCGTTGGGGTTCCAGATATCTTGAGCAAGTTTGCTCGCAGTTATGAGAACCGAGGACCGTCGGACGTCGACGTTTCCTAATATAGTCCCATGGAAGTACTGAACTGAACTTTTATGCCACGGAAAGTCGTCATGTACTATTAGTTCTGATTCTGGAGAAATACAAATCGTATCAAAAGCGGGTCCATGTGCTGCTTGTGGGGTAGAAACATTCAACATTGTGGAGGCGCTTGAAAAGCTCGGCCTTCTCCGTTTGGCCTAAAACAGCTCCAAGGTACCTACATCGCACGTTGTGCACATTGCCTCCAAACAGTCACACGATGTCTGTATCGAAGCAAGAGCTCAAGACGAACACTAGGACAAATGCACTCCAGGTCCTTTTCCCTCTCTTGAAAACTTTGAATGTGCGAGCGGCGCTGATTGGGAACGCTGGATTGGCCCTTCAAAACCCAAGATATACTACTGGACAGGTTCGTCCAGCTATTGTACCCACTGTTATGGCGGCGTTTCACGATAACTTGTAGGAGCTGGTGGTGGCCGTTGATCACGATGACCCTACACTCAGGTTTTCGCAGCTTGCTGCCATGATTATCGCCGAGGATCCATTCCACTTCTCGTTGCAGTCAGGGACAACCATAGCTTTTCAGGCGAAGGAGTTGGCTGTCATTGCAACCAGAGTCTGCACCATTCGGTTTATGTTCATCAAGCTAATGGTCAGATTCTCCATTGACCTCCAGCGGAGTATTGTCGTCCATACGTACCCAGTGATGCCAGCGCCGTGGATATTCTTAACCCTGTTGGACGAGTGGGCGTCGGGCAAGGCAAACAATAGGAAGGCGGAGAAGAAAAAGACGAAGGATTTCTTACGGGTGCTCGGAGAGACATGTGCTGGTGGCCGTGGTGGCCCAGATTGGGCAGAGTTCGACATCGCGTTGGCGTCGTTCCCCCATGCGAAGGAGCAACTCGCGATGCTCAAGGACGTATACAAGGCTAAGACACACCTGAAGCTGATAAGGCAGAATACGAGCATATCTGCGCCTCCTCCAGCTCTCAACAACGTGCTATCCGTCCCACGAGAAGTCCCTCCCGTTCTATTTCGACATCACAACGCAGTATCGACTCACCCTTCCGCATCGCATTCCCTTTCAGACACATCCAACATTGTGACTTCCACAGGCATCATCCCCAAGACGCAGTCGGTTCATTCCCCATATATATACTCCACGCCTTCCCAAACTTCCAGCAGCATGCTACGCATCCCACCAGGAGATCCTCCCGTGGTATTTCGACATCCCAATACAGTTCCAACTCACCGTTCGGCATCTCATTCTCTTCCCAACAAGTCCAGTGCATCCACAACTTCTCCGACCGCGATGGAGCCCATCCCACATACCATTCCCCTCGGATGCTATAGCAGCATGCCGTACATACCACCACTGTCAGCAGGAGTTCCTCATCTGGTAGATCGTAGTCTCGATCTGATTCCAACTCGCCCTTCTGCGTTCCATTCCCTTCCCAACAGGCCCAGTACATTCACCACTGCCCCGACCGCGATGGAGCCTATCCCACGTCCAGTTCCCCTCGAATGCTATGTTATGACCGACACTGGACTTGCCCTTTCAAAAGCGTACATTTTCCTCGTGCAACTGGATGCCTGGGCAAGGGAAACGCGGGGCTCAACGGAGGCTCTGTGCTCTGCTTGGGATGCCTTCGTCGAGGACGAGAACTGGAGCGAATTGGATGTTGCGCTGAAGTGGTTCCCGGATGCGAAATGGAAACTCGACAAGTTTCAGTTTGCCACGTTCCCTCATCTGTCGTGCAAATGGAAGCAGTTTGATCAGATTCGAAAAAAGGCGTCTAAAGCCTCCCAACAAGTGAAGGCTGGTCAGAAATCTGTTGAGCGTCAGCCAGTGTCTGCTGCAACTACAAGTCGCTCAGTCCCCGTCAAGATCACTGAACCGCTACCAGTCCCTTCCATGCCTCCCCCTTCTTCCAAATTGACATCCCTCGCCGATCCTCCGCGGGACTCGTCCCGGGTGCCTTCGCCACCAGAGCCAGGTTTGGGACCCCACAATCACACCTCGACGCTGACGACCATCGCATGGGACGTCGTTGATACCCTCCGTGAATCAGGATTTCGTTGCGCCTTTTTTGGAAGTATGGGATGCCGGCTGTACGGAAATACGCGACTCCCAGAGGTACGTTCGTCGTAGCAAATCCTACGCCTTCCAAATACGAAGGAACCTACTGACTTAAGGGCGAGATCCTTCATAGGACTTGGACGTGCTGGTCTTTCCCCCTCCTGCCGCCGTTGCCGATCCAGAAATTATCAAGAAAGCCATGGTTACTCGGAACAGTCAGTTCTTCACGACGCCTGTGGTAAACGCTGCTGGGACCCATTCCCTTTTTCGATATATCCCGCCGCACATGGTATTGCCACCAAATTTTAGGGGACGGTTTTGCATGGTTAATGTGTTGCTTCCGAGCGTTACTAATCTGCCGTACCTGAATGAGAAGCAGGTCAACGAGGTGGAGGGGCTCCCTGTTGTCCCTGTGCTGGTTCTGCTGTTGCAGAAGCTGTGGGGATGGGAAGATCGTCTCAAATGCGCGGAGATGCACAAGTTTAGGAAACATATGGTTGATGCGGAGGATATCAAGGATTTGCTGGGAAGGGTTGGAGAGATGCCGGTAAAGATGTTTAGGCCATGGAACGAGAGGAAGTTGCTTGGAGAGGGGTTTGTGGATGCTTCGAAGGCGATTGTGAAGAGGTTTTGTGCGATGTTTCCTGAGACTGCTGTTCATTGGAAGGGGTTGGGGTTTGAAATTGCTTAACTGTGCGGAGAGATTCATAATTCATCCATATGTACTATACCGTGTAGCCGTCTTGTTTGATCTGCTTTGGAAAAATACAGGACCTCGCTCGCATTGTGCATGGGCAAGCTGGAGCATCTTGCCACCGAATTATTCCACTCGTCCCGATTGAAAATCCCCTCAGGTATTCAGACAGCATACCACCCACATAAGGAGATGGTCAGAGCAGATCAGCCCCTGGGCAACCACGCTGGCACTGTTTCGACGCGAATGTTCCCCGGACACGTTAAATAGGGGCATCAAATGTGGTATATTCTGGGCAAATACGAACGCCGAACATGCCTAACCAAGAGGTTGATGGGATATCAAACACCCCGGCTACATCCGATTCCTCTTATTTCGCCTGCTCAAGTTCTTGCCTGTTTCCTCAGGCTTCACTTGCGTTGTCTCTGTGTTTTGACACCATGTAATCTACCCTACTGCTTACCTAGTAATATTCTAGCTCATTTTGATTTGGTTGCCCTCGTCCCCACATCGTTACTGCATGAAACCTGGTCCAAGTTCAACTAGCAGGAAATTCGAAGCGCCAACTACAAAAATGTGCGTACTATGCGAAAGTGCAATCTAAAAATTGTTTGAAAAACTACACTGAACTGCTTGTCCCTACGTTTCGGTATACTCGGGAGGCAACTCCTCCACAATCGTCCTTTGTTGAAGCCTATCAGCGTCAAGCCGAAGGCCGCTGTCTAAGTGTCGCATCTGGACAATGCTGACCTCGACGGCGGTCTGTGTGGGTGGCGTTGGAACCGAGTCTGTAACTGGAGACTGCACTTGTCTCCCGTCGGTCCTTGGTGTATGTGTCTTGTCGACTAATCTGGTTTCTTCGCGCTCTTTGGTTGAAGTTACAGCGTTCACTTGCGCAGGATGGGACTGTTGAGCTGCCGCGTTGGTCGATGCTGCAGATAACTGGTTCCTTAAGAATGTTTCGGAGATCCCGCCTTTGCCCCCTTGGTTCGAATCTTGGGGGTCGATGATTTCGAAAGGCGTTACTGTGAGATTCTCCTCTGTTAACTGTCCCTTTCTTTTCCTCTGGCGCCAAAACATCCAAGCTGCAATGGACAAGGCTATTACCACGCCAACAGTGCAACCCACTGCGATCCCAATTGTCTTCTCGTTCATTTTATGCGGACTTTCACTTCCATCAACACCTGACGACGGTCCAATGATCTCGCTGCTTCTGCTGGGGGTTCCGGTTGGTCTAACAGGGGGTACAGTGAACGCGGAGGAAAGCGATGAAGCCGCAGGTTCGTCAGATTCGACACTATGAGAATCAGAACCAACAACCGAATCAGCCAACAACGAACCAACAACAAGCGCAACATAACCAAAAGCTTGAAAGGAGAATAAACAAGGAGAGGCTTCGCGTACATAAGTAAATCCACGATACCGAAACCCCCATTGGGAGGCACGCCTATGACCAAAATATGCACGGTATCCGGATCCAACCCCTCGGCCGACCACCGTAACGCCGAGACCTGCGTTGAAGGCCCGTCTAGGAAAGCCTCTGCGTCGGGGTCTTGCAAGCTGACGACCTCAGGCGTGCCCGTATCCAGCGTTATTTGCGTAGTAATTCTGTCCGCCCACAATGCTGCATGGTACTCCACCCTTCTACCTGAAAGAACAAACAACAGTGTCAACAAACGCCGAACAGAGGCAGCAATCCTCCTGCACGCTGCACGCACCAGTGAATCTAAGCGTCGCGGTCGCATTAACCTCCGTAGTGACCTGATTGAATCCTCTAAAATGCATCGGGTTCACTTCTTCTCCCCGAAACCACCCTGCGAGAGAACTGTAGACAATTGAGGGGTCGCTGTCGTCGTATTCGGTGATGATTTGTGCGCCGGCGGCGGTAGCCAGCAGACCGACGACTCCAAACGTCCATGGAGAAGCTGGCCCCGCCAAATATGTCGACAGGATCATCACGTAGCTGGCAATGGAGTAAAGAAGGGTGGAAATGACCAGTGAGCACAGCGACGATAGCGATCCTAAGTTCAGATGCGGGAAGTTGGAACACGCTAGAGGGCACCCAAATCCCATCAACACCCAGACGCTTCTACTAAGAAGTGTCTGGGTTTAGATATATTAGTTCCCATGTCTTTGTCTACTGTATTAGGGCTTCAGTCTATTCGCAATCCTCAGGAACACCTAGACATCACGGAATCCTATTGGAATCCTACGCGACAACTGGGCGCTGATGCCAAAAAGCCTGATCCTTCCTATTCTATACCCGTTGAAGTGAACGCTTTCCACCGCATTTAGGATCTCCAAATGACATCCCAAGTCCTTGTTCCTCTCTTGTAACCTTTGAACATTCGAGCGGCTGTGGGAATGTGCGCTGGTTTTACGATACACCAGCAAGTTTGAAGAAAGTACCAGTTGGCAGGGAGTCATATTGAGGTTGTGCTATGAGTTTGGGTCGCCTCATAATGCGTAATGGTAATACCTCCGAATAGCACATGTAAGTGCGATTGTTCAGAATGCCCCAGATTCGCGCCAACTGATCGTCAGCTATTAGTTTCTAACTGAAATGTACTGATAGTCGACGGTGAAATGAGAAATGCGACAGTGAAGAGGGCACCGATCCAGGTCTGAATTCGTCTGAACGGTCACGGTGCCTATAGACCATTCGGAAGGAAATCACTATTGAACTAAAGGCTAATGACATCTTCAGCATTAAGGACCTAACGGGCAACGCCATCACTGAGAGGAGATTGAGCTTTTGTCAAAGAAATGCGGCGCATTCTTGCAGCGCTGTCATTCCAGGTTAATCGATGGTAATCGCGCGGGGGAGGGGGGATCTGAATCATATTGAGCCTGGCCAAATCTTGCTTGAAGTGTGAGCTTACCGTAAGCGACAGGCTGGTATCAAATATTATGGAGGCGCTTGAAAAGCTCGGCTTTATCCGTTTCTCTTAAAATAGATCGAACCTGGTACCCACAGCACGTTGCCTTTCAAACAGTCACGCTGATGTCTGCGCTGCAAGGGTCCAGCGCGAAGGTTAGGACGAAGGCATCCCAAATCCTTTTTCCTCTCTTGGAAACTTTGAACGTGCGAGCGGCGCTAATCGGGAATCCCGGATTGGCGCTTCTTTACCCAGGGCATCCTGCTGCAAAGGTTCGTCGAGCTACTGCAACCACGGTCGTCTCAACCTTTCAACACAATAACTTGCAGGAGTTAGTGGTGGTAGTAGATCACCAAAACCCTACGCTCGGGTTTCCGCGCCTCGCTGCCATGATCCTCTCAAAGGACGCTTCCCACTTTTCGTCGCCATCAGTGAAGAGGGACACTATGACTTTCCAGGCAAAGGAGGTTCCTGGGATTAGAACCAGAGGCTGCACGATCTGGTTTCTGTTCGTCAAGGAGATGTTCGGATTCACCGTTGATCTTTCGCGGAGTATTGTTGTACAGACGTTCCCGGTAATGCCAGCGCCCTGGATATTCTTGGCTATGTTGGAGCAGTGGGCAACGTGTGGGGGGAATAAGAACACTCGCAAGGGGATGAGTAATGAGGTCGTACGGATGATTGGAACGATTTTCGCTAGTGGCCCTGGTGGTCTTGATTGGGCGGAATTCGATATCGCTTTGGCGTCGTTCCCCAGTGCGAAGGGGCAACTTGTCATGTTCGAGGCCCTCGACCGCGTGGATATTACGGCCCAGGCGGCGCTTATAAGGCAGCATACGAGTATATCCTCATCGAGTCCAGGGGCCTCGTCTGCCGCTCCGCCAAATATTCCCGAAATACAGCCAACTTCTCCAGCTCCCAACGGAATGCTAAGGATTCGACCGGGAGTGTCTCCCATGGCATATCGACATCCTAATGCAGTTCCAACTCACTCTCCCGCATTTCAATCGCTTCCAATGATACCGAGTACCGTGACGTCCACAGTCACCAATGCTCTCAGAACGCAGTCGAGTCCTTCTCCGCTCGGCAGTACGCCTCCTTCAGCTCCCAGCAGCGTGCCAAACATCCAACCAGGAGATCCTTCCATTGCATACCGACATCCCAATGCAATTTCGACTCCCTCTGCCGCATCGCATTCGCTTCCGAACACCTCGGTAGTCACGAGCATCATCAAAACGCAGGCACGTCTATCCATATTCATGGAACCCACGCCTCCCCCAGCTCCCAACGGAATGCTAAGCATCCGACCAGGAGTCCCTCCCGTGTCATATCGCCATCCCAATGCACTTTCGACTCCCTCTTCCACATCGCATTCGCTTCCCAACAAGCCCAATAAGCACGATACATCCGCAACTTCCCCGACAGCGGTGGAGCCTATCCCACGCGCCGTTTCCCCCAAACACTATGTTATCACTGGCAACGACACTGCCCTCTCAACGGCTCACGCCTTCCTCGTGCATCTGGATGCCTGGGCAAGTTCGCCGGAAACGGAGCACTCAACAGAAGCTGTCTTCTCTGCTTGGACGTCCTTCTTCAAGGACGGGAGCTTGAGCGAATTTGACGCCGCATTGAAATTGTTTCCTGATGCTAACCAGCAGCTGGAAAAGTTTCAGGCTGTGTTGCCTCATCTGCTACTGAAGAAGTTTGGGAAGATCAGAGAATACACGACTAAAGGCTCACAACGGGTGAACGTTCCTCAGCGCTCTGTTGAGTATCAGCCAGTATCTCCTGCAACTGCAAGCCGCTCAGTCGCCCCTGTCAATAGCCCTGAACCGCCACCAGATTCTCCCGTTTCTGTCCCTCCGCCTTCCTCCAAATTAATATCCCCTGCTAAAATTGTGCGGGACTTGTTACCATCATTGCCAGAGCCAGGTCCTCCCTCAAAGTTGATATCCCTCGCCGACACTCGGCGGGACTCGGTACCTTCGCCGCCAGAGCCAGGTACTGGACCCCATGACCACACTTCGACGCTGATAAATATTGCATGGGACATCGTTAATACCCTCCGCGAATCAGGCTTTCATTGTGCCTTTTTTGGAAGTATGGGGTGCCGGCTGTACGGGAACAAGAGACTCCCAGAGGTACGTTACTCGTAATCGTTAGCAACTCCTCCGTCTTCCAGGTTTCAAAATTACCGTGTAGCATACTGACTTGAAGCCATTATCTTTCATAGGACTTGGACGTGTTGGTCTTTCCACCTCCTGGTACTTTCGTCGACGAGGCGTTTGTCAAGCAAGGAATGGTTGATCGGAACAGTCAGTTCTACACGAGGGCTGCGGTAGATCCTGCCGCGACCTATCGCGTTCTTTTTAGCAACATTCCACAACACGCGGTGTTGCCCCCGAATTTCAGGAGACGGATTTGCAAGGTTGATGTGTTACTTCCGGGGGTTATGAGCTTGCCTTACTTGAATGAAAGACAGGTTAACGAGGTGGAGGGTCTTCCGGTCGTCCCGGTGCTGATTTTGCTGTTGCAGAAGCTGCAGGGATGGGATGATCATCTTAAATGCATGGTGCCACACAAGTTTTGGAAACATAACGTCGATGCGGAGGATATTAAGGATTTACTGGGGAGGGTTGGAGAGATGCCGATGAGGATGTTTAGGCCATGGAGTGAGAAAAAGCTGCTTAGCGCGGAGTTTGTGAATGCTTCGGAGGCGAGGGTGAAGAGGTTTTGTGCGAAGTTTCCTGAGACTGCTGATCTTTGGGAAGGGTTGGGGTTTGGGGTTGCTTAACTGTCTGAACTGATTAAAGACCCCATCCGTCCTTGTACTATATGCCATGTAATTGTATCGCTTGTTCTGATATGAATCATATTTAAATCTATGTCCATCGTCAGTGTTAAGTCGGCGCACTTCGAGAGTGTACAGTCGGAAGGATATTACCATTTCTGACGGCGCGGCGTAAGGAATTTACATGTGCAGTGCGGTAACTGGAGATGCGTGGGAATTGGTTCGGCGAGTGCCGAAATGCGCGCGCAGGAAATTTCATTCACAACGTCCTCGTCAACCGTACTAGTCAACTACCGTAGGGTCGTTTGCTTTCTAGGTTGCGGATGCGAGGGGACGTCTGTAATCCCAAGGTCAACATTCAGAACATCGAATTCGTCAACTGTTTGTTTAGCTATAGTTTATTAGAGCATGTGCATGGCGGTTCTCGGTCGGCGCAGCGGCGAATGTGTGTTAGGGATTATTGAGGTGAGTTCATTCGATTTAAAGTCTCGGCAATGAATGACCTGGTCTCTCTGCCTCTGCTTGCCAATTCCCAGCCAGAAACACTCCTGCAACCTCAATACCCGACGTGCAGTCTTTCGTTCAAAGAAGAATGACATTATCCTCACCCTTTGAAACACCACGGCGATGGAGGCGACAGCACATGCGGGATGGGCAGCGACGTGTACGGTGCAGTGGTCCGTACCGCCGGGAAATGAAGGCCTGGGCGAGCGGTCGATGGGTGGTGAGTATGGTGTGCGACCCTGTCAAAGCTCAAGGTTTGCTTATCTGTATCTTCGTTAGGGAGCGTACGTCGTTCACGGCTGGCGGATACAAGGCGAAATCAGCTGGTTAGATATCGTTTGATTTGATCTACGGTTCTGGTTTTGCACCCCGACCTGCTTCTGGTCGTCAGGTCCGGAGAGTTCCGCGGGGCAAGCCGTGTGTTGCGGAGTGGATGCTACGTTTCGAACAACCTACAGGCAAATCGTTATTTCATATTTACGGATATCATTCTCACCCATAGTCGTTTTAGGCCCGGGTGCGATTATCAAGTTATCGAGCAGGCGAGTAACCTATGGGGTGGTCCAACAAAGGTGAGGCCATCGTTGAACATTGCATTTCCCGGTTGCTCACCTTGTTTCTAGTGTTCTAAGATGACTTGAATCACGACATCCCGACGTCAACATCTCAATCCCAAGCTTATAATTGGTCAATCATGTACCTGGCGAATCGTTCGGCTCGCCTCGTTCACAAATCTGTTCTGGTCAACGATACGGTATACCCCTCTCGTTCTCAACATCCATCGCCAAGCGAAGGTTGGCAGCGACTCTGGGAAGCGAGAGGGGCGTATGGCGGGGAAAAAAGGGGGCATGCATAAAAAGTCGTCATGAACATCGGGAGTTTGGGTGCTGCGTTGCTGCCGGCCAAACCGAGGTGAGCATCGGGTATCTTCAAAGTAGTGACCA
The DNA here is from genome assembly GCA_004369085.1 of Coprinopsis marcescibilis. Lineage (NCBI taxonomy): Eukaryota > Fungi > Basidiomycota > Agaricomycetes > Agaricales > Psathyrellaceae > Coprinopsis > Coprinopsis marcescibilis. The sequence goes on along the minus strand of ML210389.1, from coordinate 3,622 downwards.
GCTTACTCACTGTAGCCTTAGCTTCAACGTCTAGTAGCGTTTGGGTAGACCTGAAACCTGTTGATGCTCCTGGGCAGCATGTGAGCGATGAAGCATGTACAGATAGATGAGTTGTGTAACAACGATAGTGAGCCGTTTGGTGTACATAAATGGTTGATAAATTAGTGTGGCGACATTTTTCGTATATACTATGTTGTAGACGTCGGCAATAGGACAAATAAACTGGTTTATCGGACGTACCTGGAAACTGCTTGTACTAACATGTGCCTGTGAGCGAGAATGCGAATGAGCATGGTTTTGGCATGTTGCTGTCGGTGATTACTGAAGTACTCACCCTTATCTAGAACAGATGAAGGATCAGTGACGGCATCACACGGTGGAACATCACTCACCTGGCTCAATGTGATTCAAGGTCCGACGTGGTGGTTATGGTCGTTGCGTTGAGAGAGTGGAAATTGTGGTCGGTGCAGTCAATGGCGGCGGTGAAGGCGGTTCCAGGCTACAAGTAGACCTGGGATCGGTTCCTCGGCAAGGTTTAGAGGGACGGCTACAAGATCGTTTAGAAATTGTTATAATTAAGATCTCGTTCAGCATATCGATTAATTGATGGAGAAATGTTGACAGTGGGTCCGCGCACTCCTCTCTTTGGAGAATTGTAGAGGCGCTTGAAAAGCTCGGCCTTCTCCGTTTTGCTCAAAATACTCCAAGGCACCCGCACCGCACGCTTTGCACGTTGCCTCCAAACAGTCACTGCGATGTCTGCTGCGCTGTCTCCGACGCAAGAGCTCAACAAGAGGATTAGGACGATGGCCTCCCAAGTGCTTTTTCCTCTCTTGAAAACCTTGAATGTGCAAGCGGCGCTAATCGGGAACCCTGGATTGGCGCTTCTATACCCAGGGCATCCTGCTACAAAGGTGCGTCGAGCAACTGCACCTAGTGCCATGGCGACGTTTCACGATACATCGTAGGAGCTGGTGGTGGCAGTTAATCACCATGACCCATTGCTCAACTTTGAGCGACTCGCTGCCATGATCAGTGCGAAGGATCCTTCCCACTTCTCCTCGCCACCAATGAAGAACGCAACCATGGCTTTCCAGGCGAAGGAGGTGCCTGAAATTCAAAGCAGATGCTGCATGATTCAGTTTATGTTCATCAAGGACATGGTCAGATTCACCATTGACCTTCGGCGCAGTAGTGTGGCACAGACGTTCCCAGTGATGCCAGCGCCTTGGATATTCTTGACTTTGTTGGAGGAGTGGGCAACAGGCGGGCCAAAAGAAAGGGGGGAGTGGAAAACTGTAACAAAGAAGACCATTCGGGCGCTCGGAGTAATTTGTGCTGGTGGCCCAGATTGGGTAGAATTCAACGTCGCGTTGGCGTCGTTCCCCCATGCGAGGGAGAGACTTGTGATGCTCGAGGCAGCCGACCGTGTTGGGACTAGGACCCATGTCGAGTTGATAAGGCGGAATACGAGCATATCCTCGTCGAGTTCAGGGCCCAGCGGAGACACGCTGCAACGATCGCCACAGTCTACCGCCCCCCAAAAAGTTCCTGATGCGCAGTCATATTCTTCCATTCTCACTCATCCTACCGCATCGCATTCACTTCCCAGCCCTGTGACTTCCAAAGTCACCAACATCCCCATGGCGCAGTCGGTTCCTCCCCCACTCATATATTCCACAACTCCGCCAGCTTTCAGCAGCATGCCGTACATACCACCACTGTCAGCAGGAGTTCCTCGTGTGGTAGATCGCAGTCCCGATGCGATTCCAACTCGCTATTTTGCATCTCATTCGCTTCCAAACAAGCCCAGTATATCCACAGCTGCCTCGACTGCGATAGGACCTGTCCCACGTCCCATCCCCGTAGCCTCGGCAGCATACGCCCTGCTCATGCGACTAGATGCCTGGGCAAGTTCCCTGGAAACGGAACGCTCAAGGGAGGCCCTGTTATCTGCTTGGGCAACCTTCTTCAAAGGCAAGAACTGGACCGAGTTTAACCATGCGCTGAAATGGTTTCCCGATGCAAACCAGCAGCTCGACAAGTTTCAGGCTGCGTTCCCTCTTCTGTCACGGAAGAAGTTTAGGAGAATTCGGACAAACACGACGATCGCCTCGCAACAATTGAAGGCTGGTCAAGACTCGGTTGCGCGTCAGCCAACGTCTGCTGTAACTGCAAGTCGCTCAGTCCCTGTCAAAGTTGCTACACGGTCACCAATCCTTCCCATTTCCGTGCCTCCGCCTCCCTCAAAGTCGATATCCCTCGCCAATCCTCGGCGGGACTTGGTACCTTCGCTGCCAGAACCAGGTACTGGACCCCATGATCACACTTCGACACTGGTAAATATTGCATGGGACGTCGTTAATACCCTCCGCGAATCAGGCCTTCGTTGCGCCTTTTTTGGATGTATGGGGTGCCGGCTGTACGGGAATAAGCGACTCCCAGAGGTAAGTTCATCGTAGAAACTCCTACGTCTGTCGTTTCCAAATGACTAACTTGCGGGCATGATTCTTCGTAGGATTTGGATGTATTGGTCCTTCCTCTTCCTGGGACAAGTCCCGATCGGGAGGTTATCGAGAAAGGAATGGCTCGGAACAGCCAGTTCTTCACGACGCCTGTGGTAGACGCTGCCAGGGCCCATTCCCTTTTTCGTTATATCCCGCCGCACATGACGTTGCCCCCGAATTTCAAGAAACGGTTTTGCAAGGTTGATGTGGTACTCCCGGGGCCCATGAACTTACCGTACCTGAGCGAGGGCCAGGTCAACGAGGTGGAGGGGCTTCCGGTGGTCCCGGTGCTGGTTCTACTGTTGCATAAGCTGCAGGGATGGGAAGATCGTCTCAAAAGCGCGGAGATGCACAAGTTTAGACAACATATTGCCAATGTGGAGGATATCAAGGATTTGCTTGGGAGGGTTGGAGAGATGCCGGTGAAGATGTTTAGGCCATGGAGTGAGAGGGAGTTGCTTGGAGAGGGGTTTGTGGATGCTTCAAAGGCGAGGGTGAAGAGGTTTTGTGCGAGGTTTCCTGAGACTGCCATTCATTGGGAAGGGTTGGGGTTTGAGGTTGCCTAACTATGTAGTCATTCATATACTTGTACTATGACATGTATTTGTATTGTTTGTTTTGCTATACTTCAGAGTTAAGTGTATGTCCACTGACATCTGTCAGAGTCACGTCAGAGCACTTTGTCGGCCGTCACCTATTATTAGAGTCGCGCTCTGAAAGATTGTCAGTTATTACTGAACTGTACTGACAGTTCGTAAATTTGGGCAACGTATACATTACCAATTGATAATTCAATACCACGCTAATTTGAATTATGTGTTTTATGCCATCTAAAGTTATCACAAGTCTTACTATCGCCTACCTAGTATTTATAAAAATTTCAAAGGTGCATGATTTTGGGTATGTTCCTGAGCATATTATCTTACCGGGAGCTCAGGGTAGGTATATAATCGTCTAACCTCGAGGTTTATGTAGTTATTTGAGCGATAAAGAGGTAGGTACTACGAGCGGAGGAATTCCGGTGTGTCCAAGTCGAAAATACATAGTCTTTATAAAATTGTCACGCCCCGTCACACTCAGCCGATCTCAACTCCGCTCGGCTCTGTCACGCAGAC
>ML210388.1:0-36752 GCA_004369085.1 Coprinopsis marcescibilis | reverse complement strand
CGCAGATTGTGCATAGTGGACTGAGTTTTGACGTGTCAGAAAGCGCACGGAATATGTGAGAAGAACGACAGACCTAGTTGTACCACAAAGATACCGAGAAAGAAGTATGACACCTGCATCCCGACGAGCTGACCGATACGAGTGATCAGGGTATGTCTCTCAGTTTCCTGCTCGTTGTACGCACGGTGGGTCCAGTCCTTCTATGTTGTCAGGGATTTGTGTGCATGGTTCAAGCGAAGCAGCTCACTGGAGAATAGGATCTATCACTGAAGGATCCGACATTCTGAGCTATGAAGCGACGCGCCAAGAGAGTCGGACGCAGAAGTCGAAGAAGATGGTCAGTGGTGGGGCAAGAGAAAAGTGAGCGAGTGGTCGGATCCCAAGACGCAAGAAGTGGCAGGCTATCAATCAGAGGCGCATGTCAGTTTACGAGATTGTCTGTAGCCATCGAGACTACTTTGAAAGTCTCCACGGTTCAGGAGCTGAATTGCTGGATTGAATTAGATTGCATCGTGTGAGAACTTGAAGTTTTCAAGACTCCGCCCTGCTTTGTGCCTAACTATTCCGAGAGGTTCTTCAGATTCAGGCAATGCCTTGGCGGTGTCCGCAGCTACATATAACACATACATACAGTGTCCCAAGAGCCCGGTCTTTCGTCTTTTGTGTGCATGCGATTTCCTTTAGGGCGCCTCAGAATCACACTGTACGAACTGTTGCTCGTCTTGAACCCGGCGATATGTTGCCATGCGAAGGGAGCCTTTCGAGTCGCATGGAGGCCCTTCGACTGCTAAATGAGGACAACTCGAATATTAGATAGCTGTCGTCCTCTTAAAATCCTCTAGCGTGCCAACGTTTTTATTATATCATAAATGTCTAGTTGGCACACCCATAGCTTCTACCCTCGTCCAGGGACCGTTTTTATTTTAAATAAGCCCCTATTTAACTCTGGGAGTCCGGCTTCCTCGCCTCGAAAGCTCAATGAGCGCCAGTTTCCGGCTCGCGAACAGACCGATCAGCGCCTGTGCAAATTCATGAGGACAACTTGAAGCCAACGTTATGCCGTTTCACTGCCGCTCTTGACCGGTGCCAGTGGGAACTCAATGAATAGAGGAAATCAACGCCGGCATCAAATGCACATAGGATCCGAATGAGCTCTTACCGGAAGTTACCGCTCGTGTTAGGCTCGTAGGGCTGGGGTGGGGCCCGTGGGGGTGCAGTTAAGTAGTTAAATCGAGCGGTGCAATGGCCCACACCGGCATTCGTTGTGTAACTTTTGTCAGTGGAACCCCAGAGAACCCAGCGCCTACGACGTACGTTGAATATAGTCACATCTGTGAGTCCTGAGGCTGATGACCTCCTCAGAATACACAGAGGACGTGGTTAGCTTCGATGAGAAATAGTACGGTGACTCCAGTCCTAGTTAAATTCTTCTCTCGTCAGGCAATAATCCAGCGATCAGATGGTAGTGATCGGCCTCCAATACACACTGGCGTATTCTCACATGGTGCGCTATGCTCGGGCTGTGGCACAGTTCCCTCGCCTCCTGGATATGCGACACACGACGAAACGTCACGTCACTACACATCCGTTTGTTATTCTCGTCCATGAGATGAAACTTGGCTTTTACCACTTGTCCTGACCTTTGAACTCGCTCTTTCCCTTAGATAATACTATTTACTGTAACTATTTCGAGGCTAAGTTTCGATTGGTTGGTTAATTGTCATCGCAAGATAAGCAACCACCCATTCTATGTAGTCTGAGGCAACTATGACTTGACGACATTCATTTAGACATACCGAGATACAAAAATTATAGCTACTCATAAACAAAACAACCAGGACCAACTGATGGGTCCATGATGTCCCTAACCGTATAGTTGTGACTTAGGGCTGGGAAGTCCAGTTCAAAGTCAAGCGTAACTTCCACTTTTCCAGTTTGGGTCGTCGGGCCAGATACATCAAACATTCGGTTCTCGGGGTCCACCATTTGCCATTTCCACCAGAATCGATCAAGGTTCGAATGGTGCATGTAGAACAGTGGATCTGGCCAATCATCGTCAGTCGATTTCTTACCTCAGGACAGAGTCTAGACTTGCCTGCACCCGCAGAGTACGTATTTGTCATCTCTCCTCCAACCAGGACGTGTCCGCTGCCGTGGATACCGTTCACCAGATTGTCGATGATCACACGAAATTGCTCGTAAGTCTTACTCGCATCCATCTGCTTCGCCACATTTTCTGAAGTCATGGTGAACTTCCAGGACTCGTCGATATCTCTTACGAGACAGTGCTTCGTCAAAAGTCTTCCTGGTCCAAGGTTAATGACAGTAGCGTTGAACGGTCCGTCCTGCACGCAGCCCTTCCATCTTGCGGGGAATGGGACTGACGAGAGACCGTCGGGATCGGGAGGAAGGGTGTATGTACCGGGTACGCCGTCCCCGCCAAAGCCAGTGACGGGATCGAAAATCGGAGACTCCAAAATCCTTCAGACCATGACATCAGCGTGTATAATGTACGTCGCAAACTGACTTGAGATGGTGCTCACGGTCGATTACTATCCCCATCTCTAGTCCAGTCCCAGAACCTTTACAAGAGAATTGGTTGAATAATCATTTCGGCGCAGCTTAACAGCTGACCACTCACGTCTCTGGACCGTGATACCCGCACTCCTCACGCAAAGCATTGTTATAAAGAGTGACGAGATGCCTGTGCCAAGGCAAAAACTGCCCCTGATCAAGTCGTCATTCCAGCTGTTTCAAATATTTGAATGGCAAACACTTACAACCGAATGAATTCGCTCTGTGAGATAGATATGTGTCGCCTGGAACTCCTCAAATCGAGTTGTAGCAGTTCGGGTCGTGTCTGTAGGGGGGAGCGACTGAAGACAAAGTACGGCCTTGATGTATCCGAGACGCTGATCGATCGCAAGGTCTCGCCTAGGAACTCTCAGTCACCGGAAGGTTACATTGGCAGCACAAGAGCGACGCACCATTCCCTGCGCACCTGGATCTTGGAACAGGTTGACCGCGTATTGACTACTGGCACGGAAGCTGCGGTCACAGTCAAAGAGAGCACGAGGCATGCCAGTAAAGACGCTGTAAGGCTAAGAGGCTTGATCATGCTGCCAGGTTTGTATTCGCCGGACTCTCACGGAGGCGATGACCTATATATGCGCCGATAGACACATATATAGCTCTATATCTCCAAACGAACTCCCATTGAAGCATTGGAGCCGGAGAAATAACCTGGTACAGATGTATGTAGGAACAACCAATGGCCCGTCCCTCCGATACTTCTCTAGAAGAATCGAAGGCAAACGTCCGACTTGGCGCTTCGCGCCCGTGCCTTCGCAAAGGTAATCAAAATTGAGGCTTTCAACTATCGACAACTGTGCGGCCCAAGTTCCCAATTCATTCGACTTCATCTGTGGGCTGACACACAGACGCGCCTGGACACACTTTCTAGGTCGCAGTGGGTGTACGAAAGGCAACCAGTGGCCTTGTTGGCGTATGCTGGGACAGTTCTTTCCAAACCGCTTCTTGATCGCGGCTGAACCCCGCACCATTTTCGCATGTACGTGTTTCGAAATCGACAAAAAGAGCATGCGTGCGTCGCTACGGGATTTAAAACCGAACAAGGTATCTCCTTCTATCATGATTGGCCACGCCTGTGGATCGAAGAGAGAGCTAAGATAAGAATCCTGATTCGAGGGGGCCATCACCTTTATCCGGAAGCCCATCACGACCTTATATTCTGGTTGTGCACTGAAATGGGTCGGGGAATCTTTGATACTGGATTCATGGGCTTGGTTATGTAGCGTAAAAGCTAAGCGAAATCAGACTTAATAAATATGTACTTACGTGAACGGACGACAAGTACAGAGAACTGAACAAAATGACATAAGTTCAACAGTGCGCACGGCCCATCTACAACAGCCAAACTCCAATATCATCGACAAAGGTCCAGGCCGGAGCCTTCCCACCACGAATCTCTACAACATCGTCTCCCTCCGCAACAACCTCTGCCTCAACAAATGCCCAATCGCTATACCCTGGCCTGACCGTCTTGACGACCTCCCCATTCCACAAGATCTCCAAAAACGAGTCTTTCTGGAACGTTGGGCCGCTGTACGCGCTATTCTGGAACAAAGCAACTTTATACACCCTTCCTTCGATGGTGGTCAAGGTATTTGCCGGCGTAAGGGTCCCTGCAAACGAATCAGCGCCAGTCGCCGAGCCCAGCAACCCTACCGTCTGCGCAGTTCGCGCGTACATCGCAGCACGGAAGATCGTGGCATCATCCTTCCCCCCAGCCGGACTCGTGCCGATCCAGTGTTCGTAAGCCTCTTCGTAGCAGAAGTCAAGGCATCCGTCATAAGCTTCGAATCCTCCGTCGATGACCAGGTTCTGCCGCATGTATCCGCGAGACAACGTGACTTGGACATCGTCTTCGCCGGGATAGATCGCAGTCGCTTCGTCCGTCGGAAGCGAAAACTGGAAAGCATTGAGGTGATGTACACGCAGTTTAGACTCGAACTCACCAGAACACAGACGTAGGTGACCGGGACTCCATCGATAACGGCACGCCAGATATTAAAGAACTGACAGACACCGCCAATCGAATCTGGAGCGTGCTGATTACACTCGCGAGCACAGGTATCCACATCATACTTGTCGAGCAAAAAGAATTCCATGTACTAATCGGCACAAGGTCAAACCTCAAACCAAAACAATGACGAATGGCAGACTTACAGCAGGAGCTTCCGTAGCTTTGTCTGACTCGAACACTAGTGCGTATCCCTCGGGTGTCTCGGGTTGAGGATCGACTGCCCCACCATCCAACACGAACCCACTGCTCTGCTGAATGTAGATCAAGGGTGCAGGCGCCAGATACGATTGCTGGCCACCATAATTAGTCTTCTCCTCCTCCCCATGCACGTCCCCGTATAGTGCACACTTGAGATTCGACTTGTCCGGGGTTTCAAAGTCCAACCAATAGTTGTTGAACTCGTAGTAGAGATTCGCAAATACTAACATGACATACTATCAGTTAGAGACCTGCCAGATGAAAGAATTGAAAACTTACCACATCCCTCAACGCTCGAGCAATAGTCCAAGCACGCCTCAACGTTGTAGGTCGTGTTCGGAACAAGGGTGTGCGTCAAGTAAGCCGTGCCCTCAACCGACGCATCCCTATCTTCACTCTGCACCCCCGTTCCCCAAAAAAGCACCCTATAGTCCTCTAGCGCTCGCCTAATAGCAGGGGTCTTTAGCTCAGAACTTTTCTCGCTCGAAGAAGGGCCGCTTTCGGTGACCCTCCCATCGACGGCAGTCACTATGGTCTCAGCGACCTCCTGATTAGGCAAGTCATCAGGTGCAGCGCCGCCCTTCTGGTTAACATTGCGCACAACAGACACGATGGAGCTGATATCGGTCTGTGGGGCTACGAGCCCCTTGCGAGTGGCATAAGAGGGGTTCCCTTTGGAAGGAGGAACGACCTCGACTACTGCACCTAGCAGCGGGTTCAGCAAAGGGACAGACAAGACGCGCGTAGCGACTCACCAGTGGCAACAATAACCGCCAGTCCAACGACCAACACACGACAAAGTGAACGCATAGCAGAAGGAAAGAGTCAAGGTAGGGAGAAAGCAAGGAAGAAACGAACGTCGCAAGACGAGCCGCCTAGCAACCCTCCTCAACAACGCAGCTTTATAGAAGAAGTACACCAGCGCAAATCTCCCTTTCCTATTCTGACGACTTCTCGTTCACTTCCTGTCATCCAAGCTCGAATCTATCAGAACCCCAAACTGAAGAATCCTGTCTGAATTCCTCGGCGTTCTGAATAAATTTTGAAATCCTAAATGAAAAGGTAAGACCCTCAACTGAAAATTCCCTTGGTACATCATCCCGCAGCCCAGAGAAAGGACAAAGGAGAATTCGAGGGGGAAATACACAGTAAAGTCCTGCGACTCAAAACCATAAAGCGCCACACTCGACGACGAAGAAGTCAGTGGCTTCTTCTGGATTGCTGCCTCGATGCCCGAGCGACCAGAAAAGCCGACAATGACGAACGCCAAATTGGCTGGAATTCTGATGCTCGTGATCTGAACGCCAAAATGTGGTGCTAAAGGAATCGAAATCAGCTCCAAGATGGTCAAGGATAAGATATGTATATTAGAGATCCAACATTACGAAACAATAGGAACAACAGTCTTCCAATAGATAACTTCAAAGAGAGATACAGTAACAAAGGTAAGAGGGACGAGAAAACGAACTGGGAATACTTTTCGCTTTAGAGCAACGAATCCAATTTGCCCAAAACTTCCAACACACCCGCAACGAGTTCAAACGACAAGTCCTCGTCATCCTTTGCCTCCTTCTTTGCCTCATTGATCAACCCAAGCACCGCTTCTCTCCCGTACAACTCCCCGCTCGAACCCGCCGCGATCCGATTCGCAGCCGCCGCCCGTCTCTTCGCCTGGCCAATCGCACTCACGCCACTAGTCACCGCACCCGTACCTGCTGCATTGCCCTCCTGAGCGCCAAAGGGCCACACGCAAAACTCGGTAAGAATATCATCACAACGCCCAAACGCAGCTTCCCTATCCTCATACCCAAGTCTCCCAAACGCATTATCCAACACACTCCCCGCATACGAAGCACACACCAAACACACCGTTCTCGTAACCTTGCACTGCACCTCATCACTCCTCTCCCGATCCGCAGTAGGTATAATCAGTGCCTGGGGGGGTATGGCGGAGGTGGTCGACGTAAGCAGGGACACCACGCGGTTGATGATGATCTCCTTCGAGCGCACATCCGCAACCGGGTGCGTAGCCATGTCGAACAGCAAAAAGTTGCGTTTCTCCGTTCGCAAGATACCCTTGTCGACTAGACCCTTGAGGAGACGTTCCCGAACTTGCTTCAACTGGAAGCCAACTTTCATCACGTTCCATGTTTCGCCTGATGAATTATCGTGAGATGGAAATGGGGAGTATCGGGTCACGACGATGACTTACCGCTCATTAAATCGATCCAGGTGTTCACGCTCAGCTTCTCAATCTCCTGCTGCCCTTTCATTAGACGCAAGGCCTCATCAAGAAGGGTCTCGCCCGTCTGTCGCTCATCGATGACCTCGACGATTCGTTCTCCTGAACACGAAGCACAGCCCAGTCAGTCTTTCAACGCTCATGTACGTCGCAATTGATGGCTATCACCCACCAGGCATTACCCTCCGTCGATTCGGGTCCCTAACCAGCGCGATCCGCCTCCTCAGCGCCAGCTCCAGCAGAATGCATCCTCTCAACGCGTAAGAGATGTTGTCGTTCCAAAACGAAAGGTACCCCTGTTACACATAATAGAATACGGTTAGAGAGCGTCATAAACACGAGGACATGAGATCGGTCAAGGATAGCCGCTCACCTGCTTGTCCTTGACCGCCAGTAGCATGATTTCCTCCATAATCGTCAATTTTGGGAGCTTTCCTCCAACCCGTGCTTCTTCTCCTGCGGTTTCCTGCACTTCGCGGGGGTCAAAAGCAATCTTGGAGCCCCCTTCGAATGCCGATCCTGATTATGTGGAATCCGCAGGCATCGCAATTTGGCGACAGTCACAGAGGTTTTCCGAGTTTCAATCAACAGAGAATCGCCAGCCGAGTCGTCCAGAAGAGAGTAATGAAGCAGAATACAAGATTTCATCAGGGCGATGACCAAAGGAAATGTTGATTCTCAATATGCACTCACCAGCGTGATAGACAGGAGTCTCGTTGGTGTTCGCACGACTCGGTCCATTCCTCTGTTTATCATCATCCTCATCTTGCCATCCTCCCGAATTCGAGCTCTGATTCGCTACCCGCCGACGCTGAAGTCCAGAAGATGTGTCGCGACTAGTCTGCCATGGAATGGCAGAAACATCAGAAATGGTGGAAGAAATATGAAGGTAATGAAGTATATTCACGCATTGGCCATACTTTTCGCAAGTTGGCGGGGGAACGTCGGGCGAGGAGAGCGGCAAATGTCGTTTGGATTGTTGCACGCTGACGACGACGACGCTCGAGAAAGACAGCTGGGCTTTGGCTCTGTTTGTCGAAGCCTTCCGCCCCGTTCGGACACTCACTTGGTTTGCAGCGGAATCGTACTTGGCCCAATAATCGGACCTGACGCGACTAATCCACACATCTTCGCAATGTTACATGCTTGCACCAAGTATGAATAATGTACCAGTGTATATAGACGTATGTGTACGAAGAGTCAAGACACACCAATTCGTGCAAGCGAAGGTCGAATTCAGATATAAGTGCATGACGAGATTCAACTTCAACAGGTTAAGCTGCTCTTGTCGGCTTCCTTCGATAGCTCTTTGGTCGTCGTACTTTGTCCTAGGGCGCAGTTATAGCTTCTGCGCCGCTACCTTCAGGGGATTTGTTTGTTTATGTATCGCTAATTTATCAAAGTGCCGTTAAAGCTACCGAGCGATGATGTCGTGAGATCACAACACTGGCTCTGTCCAAGCCTATTCTGGCTTTTACCTCTTTCCACCATGACCCACGTCGTCCTCGATCTCTCAAAGCAGAGACTATTCATGTATGATCGACCAAATCTTTGAATCTCATTCGATCCTTGCTAACAGCTACCTATAGACACCCAGATGCTCCATTACCCAGGCATGTGCTAGTCGATAACAGCATCCCACCATAATTGACCGAACGCTACCATTGCTACAGATTCAACCCGAGGCCCAAGGCGGTCATGGTCACCCCTGTGTACGACTACGATGGCTACATAAAGACACCAGTTGAAAGGGGACGTTCTCAAGACAGAGACACGATCTTTACCAACGCATTTAACGCAGCTCAACGTACGTCTATCTCCGGATCCTACGCGCCTGACTCATTCTTACATTGGTACGCAATATCCAACGACCTAATACGACACAGACGTAATCTCAAATCAACCACAACGACCGGGAAAGCTCAACAGGCGTTATTCATCCCACTCACCATCCCGGCGTTACTCCGAGTCACCTGGAGGATACAGCGATGACCGCTATTCAACGTATAGCTACATTGCCCCGGAAGTTGGCTTTGGCCAAGGCGTATCGACCGACAGAGCGCGTCCTCCCGATCATCACCTTGCCCAAAAGCCTCCATCATACCAGATACAAGCTACCCAAGGTCATGCGCAAAGCCAACAATACGGTTATTCCTACCCATCGTCAAATCGCCCAACTCATAGCCAATATCAACAATCCTACGCTCCAGCTCCTATAATCCAAGCCCCAAGCCACGGCGGCACGCACAACACAGGAGGAGGAGGCCGCAAGTCCCGCCCGTCAAACCACCACCTCGTTCAAAACCCTCCGCAGCACCAAACTCAAGCAACCCAGGCGGCTCAAATCTACGGTCCAGCACAACCTCCACCTGCCGCAGTATCGATGAGTCACTCCCACTCAGGTGGACCCATACGTCCAGGTCGATTGGACAAACTCATCTTGGAATACTTCAAAATCATCCCGCCAAATCCAGAATGGTGTCTATCTCGCTGCTCAGGACGCAAGAGGGCAGTCTGTGTGCGTGGAGAACTAGATTCCCGTGACTCACTTACCTATTCATAACTTTGGCGCTATTCAGATCGGTATTAACTATATCGGCCAACGCGATGCTCTCAAAGGGTGTGCCAACGACGCACGGCACATGCGTGACTTTCTCATTCGTACGCCATTCACCTCCACTTGTTATCATGCAATGCCTAGCACCCTCTATTTACAGAGCACCACAACTTTCCTCCATCCGAAATTCTTCTCTTGACCGACGACGACCAACGCAACAAGCTACCAACACACAAAAGTATCTTCGAAGCATGTATGTGGCTTGTCAACGGCGCCAAACGAGACGACTCTCTCTTTTTTCATTGTGAGTCGTAACCCTCCTGTCTCAACTACAGCCTTAAACTCGCGCTCATTCGCACTTTCGACTAGATTCCGGACATGGCGGTCAATCGCCGGACGCAGAAGGTCGCGAGACAGACGGGATGGACGAAGTAATCTTTCCATTAGACCATTCAGCTGACCCATCGAAACCACTGGACATAATCGACGATGTAACTTTACTCTTGACACCCTTCATTACACCTCTAACCTCGTCATAGGAGCTCCATCAAGCATTAGTTTTGCCTCTGCCAGCCGGTTGTCGTTTAACAGTGCGTTCCGTTATTAGCTCCTCCATTCTATCGCGTGGCTTACGATATTAACCTCGCAGGCTATTTTCGACGTATGTTCAATTTCTCTCGACCATCGATTCGGCGCTCATTGTAGCTTTTGATTTCGCTCACTGTCACCCACCTAGTCTTGTCATTCAGGGACAGTACTTGGTTTGTCCAGCGATCAATCACTTTATGCATCCTTTACCCACATTGCCTTTAGATTTACCGTACATTGTGGGTCTCTATGCGCGCTCAAGTGCACCACTATAACCAACCCATCCAACTCCTTCCATACAGCACAGCGCTCACGGCCGCCTGCGTAACATTAACCACGTCTCCAAACGCGCTCGAGGCCGCAAAATAGCTCCAAAGGGGGATGTCGTGCGTGTTCCCTGAATTCTTCCCTCTTTTCCCACCTCGGCATCAGAGCACTGACAACTCCCGCACATAGTTGTGTTTCGCTGCATGTCGAGATGACGAAAAGTCCGCGGATACGTTCCACGGGGGTGTAGCCGTCGGCGCAATGAGTTATGTAAGGATCATTTCAGCATATTCCCTTCGAGTTGTGTTTGACGTTTGTGCATTAGGCTTTAATCAAGAGTCTCGGTACGTCGTTGCCCGTTACCCCTTCACATACCATGCACTGGATGTCTAACCTCAAAGTCGACATCAGAACAAAACCAGCGACAAACATACGAAGAACTGCTCACCCATCTCCGTGACATCCTTATACCGAAGTACGGACAGAAAGCGCAGATCAGCGGGTCCCATCCTTTGGTATGTCAATTGCTTTCAACACTGTCGCACTCAAAGCACCTTCCCTCGTTCTTTCCGAATGAGGCGCATGGTCAAGAGGTCTGATGCTGACCGCCGTTGATAGGAACTGGACCGAGAGTTTTCTCTATGATCCATGACCACGAATTTTACGATATCGACGAGCAGATCAACCAATATCGGACTTCTATGGAGACAGATAAACGGACAATGTATACTAGATTACCAAAAGTATGGACTCTACGCCTGAAAGATTGGGCCCGAAGTCTGGGGCAGAATTTGTCGTGATAAAAGGTTGTGCGCACGGACCAGCCCCCGACATAATGCTCAAACGACGAACGTTAGCATTTCAACCCCTATACTTCTTATTATGATCTCTTCACACTTGTCCTTCCATGTTACCTCTCGTCGACGGTCGACCATCAGGAACTGCGGCCCAGGCGTGTAATGCCCTCACCAGATCCACCATCAACGTCATCCCGCCAGGTCCCATGACATCCCATTCGCTTCCCATACTCCATCCGTCGGAAGCTAATCACACAAACCTTCAAGTACGTACCATTTATAGTGAGGAGCGAGGTTGAGAAGCACGCAATGGTGATGGTCTCTTGCGAAGTCTGCCAGTGCACTATTCATATCTTCTTGATAAGAACGCTGTAGTCGGCTTTCTCGCCTCTCCAGGTCAGACCACTGTACAGTGCTCCACTCGCGCATTTCTCTTTTCACCAGGGCCTGAACAATACTTGAAAGCTTGCTACCTCCCTTTACTGCGATGACCGACAAGGAGAGCGACAACGACCCCGGCAAGACGGAGGCAATTGGCGGGGATGATAAGGGTCAAGGCTTGATCCACTACGACGAAATTTACGACGAAAGTACTATCAATTCGACATACCTAGCAAAAGCACGCATCCTCAACAATGCAATTCAAAGCATTGGGATGGGGCGATACCAGTGGTAAGTCGTATTCTGCGTGGTCTTCAAGGAAGCTTGATTTAACCTTTCTCAGGGGTTTGTTTGTTGTGACCGGGTTTGGATGGTTCGCGTGAGTGATTAATACCAGACCATGCTCAGTTCATCGTTCTCAACTCTGGTGTGCGCATTACATGAACCTCATCTAGGGATAATCTGTGGCCTGTGCGTGAGCTTATATCTATAAAGCTCCAATTCTACTCCGCGGGTCCAGGCCCGTCATATTGACGAAATCTTCTATTCCCGATTTCCAGATTGTTACCGGACTAATCCTGCCACCGACCGTCAACGAGTTCAACTACAGCCCACCATGGCTGAAGCTTGGTCAGAATATTGGACTTCTTCTTGGAGCTGCCTTCTGGGGAGTCGGCGCTGATATATGGGGTCGAAAGTGCGTTCAGCCACGGCTTTCTCCTGTCGTTGAACTTACAGTACACCATATTCCGACAGGATCTCGTTCAACATCACATTATTGATCGTTGGTATCTTCGCTCTCGCGGCAGGTGGGTCACCCAACTTCGTCGCCCTCACATCATTCGCCACCGTATGGTCGATTGGAGTCGGAGGAAATCTTCCAGTGGACTCCGCAATATTCCTCGGTACGTTTCCATCGTGTTAGTACCACACTGTCGGTATTCAAACTCAGTTTCATTCATTCTTCAGAGTTTATCCCAGCATCTCATCAATATCTGCTCACCATCCTCTCAATCTGGTGGGCGCTGGGTCAGCTGGTTGGGAGTTTGGTAAAGCTTCATTACGCTGGTCTTCGATTCACAGTGAACGCTAAACGTTACGTATCCAGGTGGCGTGGCCTTTGATCAAGTTCTACTCGTGCGTTACCGACACGCCGGGGGAGAACTGTCCCAAATCATCGAATATGGGATGGCGTTACTTCATGTTTACAATGGGCGGACTGATGTTGGTGCTCTGGGGCATTCGTTTCTTTACATTCAAGCTATACGAAAGTCCCAAATACCTCATGGGTCGAGGAAGAGATGCAAAGGCAGTCGAGGTTATTCACCTTCTCGCCCTTTATAACGGGACAACATCGACAATCACCTTGGAGGACTTGAAGCACGTGGACCCTGATCAAGGTGGCGATGGAGAGAAACGTTCTCCCGCAAACTTGACGTTGGTTAAGCGGAATTTAAAAAAACTGGATGCAAACCACGTTAGGTCTTTGTTTGCGTCCAAGCAGCTGGCGTATTCCACCTCGCTCCTTATCCTCCTCTGGGGTGCGTACATCTTTACCAACGTCACTTGTATAGTGGACCTAATTAGTTTCCTTGTTAGCTTTGATTGGATTGGCTTTTCCCCTGTAAGTACCTTGACCCATTCCCACAGCTACTGCTCAACTTTAGAACGCAACTATCGCAGATACAACAGCTTTGTCACGTACTAGTGGGTTACTTCGCCTGTGCCGTGCAGTGCTTCTGATGCTGACGATCTCCCTCGTGGTATAGCTTGTCGACCAGAGGCGCTGACTTCGGCGATGGCTCGATCGACGTGACCTACCGAAACGTAAGCATCCTCTACTTACATTCTGCCGTTTTTTTGCAACGCCGGCGACGGGGATGTGATCCTTTGTCCACCTTGTCTCCTGACTCATGGTGGCTCTTAGCAAGTAATCATCAGTCTTATCGGCGTTCCCGGCGCTTTACTTGCAGGATACATGGTCGAACTGCCGGCCCTTGGAAGAAAGGGGACGCTCTCCTTGTCGACCAGTAAGCCTGTGCTGTTTATAGTGAGGCGAGATCTCCAGCGTCTAACTTATTACGTATTCAGTTCTGACCGGAGTATTTATTCTCGTTTCGACAACGGCGCGAACGTCCAACGCATTGTTAGGGTGGAACTGTGCCTATAGCTTCACAAGTAATGTCATGTACGGCGTTCTTTACGCTCTGACGCCCGAGTTATTCCCTACAAAGGATAGAGGGACCGGAAACGCCATCACGGCATCCGCAAACCGTATATTTGGAATCATGGTGAGTCTGTTGTTTGCTAATAATACCCATCAGATTGCATTGTAACGCGATGCTCTCTAACACTTGAGCTCATCGCATCATGCAGGCACCCATCATCGCATTGTTTGCCGACCTCACTACATCAGTTCCCATTTTTATTGCAGGTGGCATCTTTATCGTGGCTGGACTAGTTGCCTTGTTACTTCCTTTCGAGTCCCGGGGGCGTGCGTCTTTGTGAGCTTATAGCCTCGCCGAGCAATGCTTTCAATGTGGCACCAACACTGTCTTGCCGGTACTTCGGCATATAAAACTCATGTGCTGTACGCGGCTAAGTTTGAAGTAGTTCCTTCTTTTCTAATGAAACCACCCCCTCGCGGTAGTATTCCGAGCAACCACATGTTAGATCGCTGGGAACGCCCATCATTGACTCCTTATATCGGCGAAAACAAATTCCCGTCAGGAAGTTCTCAGCCCATATGCTGGCGCACAAGTCACGACTCATCAGACCCGATTCATACATTTGACTCAAGGACAGGAAAGTGGGATAAGGTATTAAACTACAAGAGTGATAAAGGAGGATAAATATGAAGGTATTTGGGCTACTTCAAAGTTCAAATTATGGCCAGCTTTCTCACTATCGTCAAAATCCCCTTCCTACTTATCGATATACTTTGGATGTGGATTACTGCATCCCCGCCCAACCCTCCTCCCCCAGCGAAAGAGCAGGTTGTGTCGGACTGGAAGGAGAGGTTCCTAAGGTCCCTGACTATCCCGTGTATTTGGCTAAGAGTGTGTTTCCCATTCACTCTAGCTACGAAGGTTCTAATGTTCTATCGAATCCAGACCACGTACTATCTTTCGGGTTTGATAGAAATACTCGTAATTCTCTGCGACTGGCAGAGTGGCCCAGGCGCTACACAGTCGATTCTCCGCCAGCTTTCCTTCAACTCGACCATTCCAAAAATCAGCATGTTGCCATCGTTCGTTCTAGGCAACCTCTTCACGTGCGTTGGAGCCCTTCTACGGGTTCAATGTTATCGATCATTGGGAAAGCACTTCACCTTCGAGCTCTCCATCAGTAAAAGCCACATACTCATCGTCACTGGCCCGTACGCAGTGGTTCGACACCCCAGCTACACTGGAATGATTCTCACCATTGTCGGGGCTTGCCTCAACCGACTGGGAGGGTCTTGGGTGTCCGAGAGCGGACTTTGGCAAGTACCAATGGGACAAGCCATCCTGATCATATGGATCACCATATCACTTGCGGTCATTGCGAGTCTTCTTCTTCGGATGCCTCAGGAAGATGAGATCTTGAGCCAAAGATTTGGAGACGAGTGGGTGGCATGGTCGAAACGAGTGCCATATCGGCTTGTGCCGTGGGTGTATTGAATTTGATGATATCTTAGCGTTGCCTGTACTCGCAATCGTTGTTCGGCGACCTCGGTTTCTTTTACTTCGCAATATACGACACTCCGAGTCCAATTAATCACTGATGTTTGATCCGTTGCAGCCCAATACTTTCTCTTATGTATATATTCCGTGTCTGGTTTCTGGTCTCCTGATTACGATATGTATAATAAAGCATCGTTGAGGAAACACATATAATCTAGATGAACAAGGCCACATTACAGACTCGGATGTGAGAAGATTCTTATCGTCTCAGAATCTCAGACTGGTCAAGCGAGATCTAAGGAATGAAATCAAGCTTTTCCCAGTGTAAGAGAGACGCATTAGAGCGATACGTTTCAATTACAAACGCAGGAACACGCGGGTAGCGTAACTTGAAAATGTACATTGTACAAGCCGCGTTGGCGCACGCTTAGGGCGTTGGTTTCAACGTTCAACTACTTCGTCTGGCTAGTACCAGCCTCTACATGACCTGGCTTAATAAGTCCACCGCTTTTTGGATAACACGTGTCCCCTCCACTCCCTTATCTAGCGCCCGGGACGCCATGATTTGATCAAAGCCTAACAATCAGTATGCCTGTCGTCACAAATGACACTGGGAGAATCAAGTTTAGTTTCAATTGTATTGTTTTTCTCATAGACTGAATTCATATGGCTGACAGCCATGCCAATAGCTCGCTACAGCATACAGAAGCGAACGGACTTTGAATGTCAGAAATACGCGATGGGGTTGGGCTCATTCCCGGTAACTTCCTGTACAACGTCCCAGTGCTCCACGATGCACGTTCCTTGAAACCGAAAGTAATCCATGACGGAGAATGTTGCATTTCCCTGAATGACTTTGATATGTGTGAATCCATATCCTTCTCCGAAGAAAAATCTTTTCCTGATCGTCTGCACACCCTGGCTCTTAAGTGCATCGATAAGGAATGGGATTGAGAACTCCCGGCCCTGTTCGGCGAATGGGTTATGATTGATATACTGCCTATAAATGGTCGACATTGTGTAAGAATGTACCTTTACAAATACCACGCTAGACTTCAAGCTCACCCAGGCACATATCGATCGAAGGCAGTCTGGGGATCGTCGAGGTCAACCAGGAGATGAACATAGTCCGCGAATGCAGCTCGTTGCTTTGCCTCTAGGTTGGGGCCGCGTGCATCTGGATTGCACACCTTCGCTTTTGGTAGCGGCTTGGAGGCAAAAGCACCAATGAGGAGGACCTGTGAGATAGAGAGTACGGCGAGTAAGAGGGACTGGATGAGCATCATCAAAAGCGTCGGTTTACTTTCGATAGGTTGCTCTTTGGACTATATACGCCATGGAGCATCTCCGTATGGACAGAGTAAGCGAGATGGAAGCCATAAACCAAATGACTGAAATAAGTGAGATATTCATATCCGCAAGTATCGGACCAGCTGAAGCAAATTTATACGCCATTTGACCGACTTGAGCCAGGTTAACCGGGGATATGTTACTTGGCAGATTGTACCTGAACTGACAGCCAATTCCTTTCTCGTCGCAATCGCCTTCCACTGAGCATGATACTGACTTTGAATCTCGCGCCATGGTGGACTCGTGTCCGATCGAGATGTTTACGCATCGCATTTTGCTCTGTTTCTTTTTAGCGGCTAGCGAGGGCCGTGGAATGCAGAGAAAGTTGATTACCAGTGCTGGGAGCTGATCAAAATCGAATCATCCGCACAAACCCAGCTGCAAGAAGAAGCAATGTTCTACTTGATGACTCATCACACCAATTACGCAGCGGTGGATACGACTTCAAGCATGTGAAGCTCGCTAGTTCTCTCGCATAGTGACGACGTTCTGTTGGATGGAGGAGATGGGAGCTAATCGGGTTGAAATGGGACTCCAATAAGCCCATCGCTCTCTGTTCCTCTGTTACGCACTTGTATGTAGAAACTCAAACCAATCACTGACTTGGAACTCACTGATGTATGGACATATCGGACAAGTCTATAGTGGGATTAGCTTGGAATACAGATACCCACCCCGGATCTATGCGAGATCATTTGTGGCTTTCAATGTTGACGGTAACGTGGCCGTGATAAATCCGTATCCAGCGTCATCTCAAGCTCTTTAAGCGCTACGCGGCTACCTATCATGGGTAGAAGCGAAACATAAACAGGAGTGAATAGGGTCTGCGATGATACAGACCGATCAATCGAACAAATTAAAGGCAATAGGGCACAGGCGGTGTGCTTCAAACTTTTAGTCCGCAGTGTAGTACGTGCACATCCGTAAGGGTCCGAAGGCGGACTTAACTGGCCCTTATTTTTAGTAGGAGTACTCGTACGTTTGGTTCGGGTTGTGGGTCCTGTGACGGCAGAGGGTCTTGCACAACCGTGACGGCACGAGGTTGGCACGCCTTTAGCAAATTAAAACTACGACATTGTTTCATGTATGATTCACAGGCACACTTATGAGAGATGTACAGTATAGATACAGCTTAATATAAGCACAAGAATATAGCAAGGTAAGTAGTGAAGAGATCAAGCGATATATGCGACACTGTGCACCGCTTGCCAAAGCATCGGTTTTCCCTGAGCGTCCAATCTTGTTCCGTATGCGGAGAGCCTGACCAACAGCGTGACGACCTGCCTACCCCACGGAAAGGCTCCTTCCACGAACTGTACGCTATCTCCGAGTGAACGTGGAGTCCCGTTGACGATTCTGCCTATAACAAACATTTGCCTCACGCGTTGCCGTATATGAGGCGGAACGATCTTGTCGGGATGGCGTTTTGAACTGTGAAGCTGGTACCGAGGGGACGGTCTGGTAGCGTCGAACGACAATATGAACTTCTC
The DNA here is from genome assembly GCA_004369085.1 of Coprinopsis marcescibilis. Taxonomy (NCBI): domain Eukaryota; kingdom Fungi; phylum Basidiomycota; class Agaricomycetes; order Agaricales; family Psathyrellaceae; genus Coprinopsis; species Coprinopsis marcescibilis. The sequence goes on along the minus strand of ML210388.1, from coordinate 18,611 downwards.
CTGTGAAGTTTCCTCGTGTTCTGAGCTGCGCATTGGAAGCTCGCCGGTGCAGGTACGCATGAATGCGTCCTCGATTATCGCCATCTGCGCTGCCCGAGTTGTGTGACCGTACCACTCCTGAGACGATATTTCTTCTGATCAGGACAAAGATCATCAGGTTTTGTATCTTCAAGCGTGAATTACATAACATACCAGCGTAAATAAGCCTCATATACGGACATTCCTTGCGATGACAGCTGCGCCAGTCCTCATTCTGACAGTCGTGGGAACAGTAAACAACTGAAGAGCAAGAAACGCATTTCTTTGCATCTTTAAATGCGCGTTGGCGATTTCTAGGGCACTGCAAGCGTCCTATCAATAAGCTGCGAGTGTATACGATACAGAACCTACCTCGAAATTATCGCACATTGGATATATCCCTGCCCCTTCTACTCTCAAAACGAGATGATCCCTAGAACCATTGATGCGATCGTTAATAGTCCAGAGCTGGGAACGCTGCTGGGACAACTCGAAGAGCGCCCGCAGTGGTACACACAGCTCGGGACAACCAGAAATCGGGGAGAATTTGTAATCGCGGAAACATTTGCCCATGCTATTACGAATCCGATAGCACGTACCAGGTACGCTGCTATATACCTCAAGATTGGCAAACAATCGCTGCGCAATGGCAGCTGAGCTCTCCGTCAAACCCTTCGAGTGCCATAGCAGCAATTCGAAGACAAACGGGATGTAATCATCTTCGAATAGATCCACCAAACCTTTGCGAAAGCTTCTGGGTTTTCTAGCAGCGATATTGAAAAAGATGATGGCGCACTCTAAGAGGTCGTTATTCGGTGGTCCAGTAATCAACGGACGTGTCGTGTGGATGAGGCCGTAGATTCCGCGCATCTCGCGCGCGCGGAAGAAAAGCGGAGTGAGTGGCGCGTAGTCGAGGATGAGGTCGATGGCTCGTACAACGGAAAGGATGTGGAATGCTGCCCTCTTGGGTTCCAGATGTGCGCGGTCGATACTCTCGATATACGCCACCCTCCGGAGTCCACATTCGAGAAAGTGTGAGGGGAGGTCTTCAGCTGCGCAGAAGGTGCGACGGCCTAATGCTTCCAAACCGTCTGGCCGTGACACGCACTTTGTTATAAGGCGCGTAATCACGCATCCCTCGGGATCCAACAGGTTATGAAAAACCTGATCCTTCCTCCCCGTGGTGGTCCAAAACTTGATAATAAGATCCATCCCACAGGGCAAATCGAACATGGCCGTGGTGATTCTGTCGTCGAAGTTCATTAACCCAAGGACCGCGTGGGCATGGAGCCAATATGGCATCCGGAAGTCCATGTATGACCTGGTCTCCATCGGGTCCGAAATTCCAAAGTAAAGGAGGAAGAACATCCACATCACGATTCCCTCGAGTGCGGCAACGATTCGATCAACTGTTGTGCCCTTTAGGTCGGGCTGTTCGGTGCAGGCCATTATCACAGTGTCGAGGGCAGATATAGCTTTCGTGGCTTTGTGGGGCGACTCTGTGTGTTTCCTTAGCTTATATTGCCCAGACGGAATGTCTGGAACATGTTTCTTGTCGACCAAAAGAAGAAATGTGTCGAGTATCTCGAGGTTGTAGTTCGTTGGGCTCAACAGGTCTTTCAGAGCAACAACTGCACCAGTTTCTCCTCTTTTCGCACGCTCGATGACCTAAAAGCTGGTGTTTCAGTCAGCCCTCCCTGGTGTGTGTCGGAGTATACACGCACAGCTCGAGGTATGGCCCGATTTGGTGTAGAGCGGATGTCGCCTTTGGCGACCTGTGCAGCTTGCGACATCTGTGCTAAAGGTAAGCCACTGTGAATTAATACGAGGTTAATTCCCTTACTAGCTCGTGTTAGCCTGCAGATTTGGTATTCAAGAGAGCGATATAGACTGATATAGAGGCAAAAGACGATCACACTGGACAGGAGTGCTCAACGTTCCTTGCCACATCGGACCCACTGTCGCAGATAGCCGGTGGCTGTGAGAGGCAATCACCGAAGGGTTGCGCCGGAGCGGTAGGGTCCGGCGCCAGCCGTCACGGGCCGTGGATGACCCGCTTGGGAAAATGAAAGAAGTTCTTCCTGCGTCCTTGACACAAACATTAGCCTGGGGAGAAGTCCCGGTGCGCCTCATGACCGCCTTCTTTACAATCCGGAGCGCGTCGATCTGATTCAAGACTTTTGCGAAGGCTAAATCGCATCATATCCCCACTATTCACCAACTCTGCCTGTCTGGACTTTAGAATCCTGGACATTTACTTGTGCCTCATAGTCCCTGATTCGGTTCTACACGGTTCTAATGACTTCATGTACCTTTGGTTAAGTCCCATCACATGTACGTATACAAAAACTCTCGGACGAATGCCGGTTGCTCTCGCTTTCCGAGGTTCAGTCGTCTGGAGAGCATACGAACTTCTCACTCCTTGCGCAGAACGCATGACCAGCTTCACTCTGGCAGCGGACAAGACGTGCAAGACGAATTTCCCCGAAATGTATAAATACGGTTCGTCTTTCCATATTTCCTTCCTGTCACTGTTTTACACTAACCTCATCTCCTATCAGTATGCGCCCATTCGCCGCTTGGGCGACTCTGTTCACTTCTTTGAGTGCATCAGTCCTCGCACAAACCCAAATCACTGTCAATGTCGCTTCTCTTCTTCAGGAGATAGACGGATTTGGTGTCTCTCAGGCGTTTACTCGCGCCAGAGAGTTTTACGAAACCGACCCTATCCCTCGTCAGAAGGGTCTCGACTACCTCTTCTCAACGGAAACTGGCGCCGGCCTGACCATCATCCGCAATCGAATCGGCTCCACCACCAACGACAGTATTCTACCTCGAAGCCCGGGATCACCCAGCGGAGCGCCCCAGTATGTATGGGACAAGAGCGACTCTCGCCAGGTCTGGTTCAGTCAGGAAGCGAGGAAGTACGGTGTCACCACCATCTACGCTGATGCTTGGAGCGCCCCCGCATTCATGAAGACCAACAACAACGAGGCCAACGGCGGTTGGCTTTGCGGAGTAACCGGGCGCAGCTGTGCTTCCGGTGACTGGAGACAAGCATTTGCGAATATGCTTGTACAGTATGTCAAGTATTACGCCGACGAAGGCGTTCCCGTCACCCATTTGGGATTCCTCAACGAACCAGACTACGTGTACGCAGGTTTCCATCCGATTCAGTATAACAATTTTGTTGACTTCTTCCTCTAGTGTCAGCTACTCTTCGATGCAATCAGACGGCAACCAAGCAGCTTCCTTTATCCCGACGCTCTACAACACTCTCCAATCAAACAATATCACCAACGTCGGTCTCGCATGCTGCGACTCTATCGGCTGGCCCGGCCAACGTACTATGACTTCCCAACTCGTCGCAGCTGGAATGGAGCGCTACCTCCAGATCATTACATCGCACATGTACACCGGAGATCCCAACTCTCCCATGGCCACCCGCCTCAAGACTTGGCAAACCGAAGGATGCGATCTTCAATCCCGATGGTGCACTACATGGTACTCAAATGGTGGTCTCTGCGAAGGAATGACCTGGGCCAACAAGTTACACACCGGGATCGTGAGTGCCAATCTCAGCGCCTACATTTACTGGCAGGGCTTCGAAGTCAACCAATTCCAAGCGGCCTCGTACCTAGTCGCAAGCGACGGCAAGGAGGTGATCCCATCCGGTCGTCTTTGGGCCTTTGCCATGTGGTCCCGCTTCATCCGCCCTGGCGCCCGTCGTGTCTCTTCCTCAGGATCAGTCAGCAACGTCGGATACGGTGCCTTCAAGAACCTCGATAACAGCGTCGTCCTCGTCTTCACCAGCAACAGTGGCAGCGCACAGAACGTCCGCATCGGATTCCAGAGCTTCACTCCCACCTCTGCGATCGCATTCGTCACCGACAATAGCCGCGCAGTTGCATCTCTCGCCGTGACCTTGGCGAGCAACCAAGTCACAGTTGCCATTCCGCCTCGCTCGGTTGTCACCGTTCAGCTCAACAAGGTCATCGGTCCTGCACCCAACCCAATTACTTCCGCGCCTGTGTCGTCCACCTCTGCCTTGCCTTTGCCAACGTCGACTGCCTCCGCTTGTGCGATCAATAAGTACGGACAGTGCGGTGGCCAAGGTTGGAATGGTTGCACCACCTGCGCCACAGGTTCGGCTTGTACCGTAATCAACGTCATGTACTCCCAGTGTCTCTAAACATATTCTTCACGGCACTCTTCCTCCTTCTTCCTATATTGATTCTCTTCCCTTGTGCTTCATCCACTGTCACTGGCCAGTAAATTTTTAACTGAAACGGTTGTATTGGATAAGCAATAATGGCCAATGGCGGGAAAGTAGATAACCAAATACTGGCGTATATCTCAAGCAACTCGAACGAAAAATCGGCTACCTAGCGCAACCGTGATTGCCGATCCAACTGCTGCTACAAGGCCTGGCCTTCCTGAGTCACCTTGCTCTTAGCCCCCTGAGGCAGAGCTGACACTGGACAGCGGCAAGACAATTATGCCACTGCTGGATCCGTAGCCCTGCCACCATCGACGCAATCGCCGAGCAAAATGACATTTACCCTGTTTTCAAAGAAGGCCCAAAGGTTAACACTCAACGTTTCGCCAGGCATGGTTTAACGATAGACAAATATCACGGCAAGACTAGAAAATTGCTGCTGTTCATGCATTCCGTTGCGACCCCAAGGAAAACAGATGTCCCTGTGCTGAGGCTTGTACGACAGTTTTGGACCAACCTGCAGCAATAGGTCGGTTTCAACAACCTTTGGGCGGACCGGTTGCATTACATTCTCCCTTGAAGAAGTCGTCTCGCCCTTAGGAATGATGATAATGTTCTCTTCCATTCTCGAGAAGCAGACACTGCACATCGCTCGGGGATTTGAGTTGAGATGATTGCTGAGCCTCTGGCGGCCCGCCGCACGCTTCAAGAGTCAGTGGCTGTCGCTGAATTGACCACAGAGTCGCGGTCAGAAAAGAACGAACAGGTTCATACTACGTAGGAGTGATACAATTTCACCTGTTGCCTATTTCTGCAGGGATAGATATTGCTATAGCAGAGCAACTTGTGCATTTGGCAGCCGTCTCGCCGGTACCGGTACGCCGGCGCGTCAAGTTAACCGGGTTGGTCCGCCTTAACCCACAGCCACCGAGTAAAGATGGCCAGCGAGACCAAGTCAGGGTCGGGCGCAGGTTCAAGTTCGTTTTGTGTACAAGTATACTCAGTTTAATCGCATACACGAAATGGAATATTTTCTTGGATATTTGAATGAACGAGGAGAAACATATTTACAGGCACTCTGCTTCTAACCTTCTCGTGAGTCCCCTTCTCGGAAGAATTGGTAACGACAGCAACTTGAATGATATTTAAAGGTGGGCTTGATTAGAGAGAACTAGTGGATGAAAGATGCGTCTGCTAGCCACCTTCTTACTTTCTGCTGTCGCTGCCTCCCCGGCGATAGCACAATGCAGTTATTCCTCCCTCCAACAAGTCACCGCCAACTACGTCACATCGCAGCTGACTGGCGACCCAGGACCTCTCACGTCCGCCACCACTTACACAGAGAACTTTAAACCTGCGGATATCTCCACCGGAATACTGGCTCAACCACTTCGAATTGATCACAACCGCAGCCTGCACGACACCACCCAATGCGCGACGTACACCGAAATCATCGTTGCCAATGGACCAGCCCAATACGTCATAGGCACTCAAATTCGTCTTCTGGATGGTGTCGTTAATCAAGTCGACTCGATCATCACAACCGAAGGAGACTGGATTTTCAACGCCACGGGAACGCTGTACTACGCGTCCCGTGAGGATTGGTTCACCATTCCAGAGGCAGAGCGCGACACTCGCGAGGTCATCCAGGCTGGTGCAGACGCCTACCTCGACCTTTTCAACGACCCGACGGTCGATGTTCCTTGGGGAACCCCCTGCGCTCGTTTGGAAGGAGGCGCATATACGGGTAGAGGGCTCCCAACTGACTCGTGCAACGTCGGTGTCCCAAGCGGTGTCCCCATCGTTAACCGTCGCTATGTCATCGACGAGACTGTTGGCACAGTGGACACCTTCGTGGACTTTAATGGTCCCGGAGGACGACCTGACAGTCACGAATTCCGTCTGGAAAAAGGAAAGCTTCGCTATATACACACCATGACATACATGAGAGGATAGCCAGCCTCAGTAGTGGTACACTTTGCAAAGGCGTGCTCAATGTATTGTATCGGGTCCAAACTCCAATGACAGCGTAAAATATACACTGCTCAAAAAGGGTTAAATTTCCCTCCATACCACCAACGAGAACAGGACTTCTATTTGAGGATTGCAAGCTGATACGCTCGGAAGTCTTCGAATATTCCGAGGAAATAAAGGTTGAGAACCATTCGCGTCATGGGTTTGGTGCGGAGAATGTCGAAGCGCTATATTTACCTGCCTCATACAAGACATCTCCAGACGTTGGGTAGTATGACCTTTCGGCTGAACAGTATTAACTCGACGAGGGCAGATAAAAGCAGCCCGACATCTCATTGGTAGAATCCAAAGTTGAATCATCCGACTTGCCTCAATCACTCCACCGCTTTCACACAACATAATGATTCTTCCAAAGCTTGTCCTTTGCGCTGCGTTTGTCACGCCAGCACTCGCTCAATGCACATACTCGTTCCTCCAAAACATAACAGCATCCTACCTCGCTGCTCAAACCTCAGGCCAGCCCGCCGCTTTCTCTTCCGCCACATACACAGAGAACTTCCGCGCGGTCAGCATCGCCAGCGGAGTCATCTCCCGCCCTCTCAAAATTGACCACAACCGCAGTCTCCACGACACGACCCAATGCGCGACATACACCGAGGTCGTAGTCGCGAATGGCGCCAACCACTACGTCATCGGCACCCAGATCCGTCTCACCGGCACCGCAATCACCCAGGTCGACTCGATCGTCACCACCCGCGGAGACTGGCTCTTCAACGCCACCGGCACACTCTACTACGCCTCGCGCGAGGACTGGTTCACCATCCCCGAAGCTGAACGGGACACTCGCGCAGTGATCCAGGCTGGCGGAGATGCCTACCTCGATCTCTTCAACAATCCCCGTGTCGTCGTTCCTTGGGGAACGCCCTGCGCTCGTCTGGAGGGAGGCGCCTATACCGGTAGAGGACTCCCGTCCGACTCGTGCAACGTCGGCGTCCCCAGCGGCGTTGCCCTCGTTAACCGACGATATGTCATTGACGAGACTGTTGGATCGGTCGATGTATTCCTGGCGTTCGGCGGCCCCAATGGTCGTCCTGACAGCCACGAGTTCCGCTTAGAAAAGGGAAAGCTTCGCTTCGTTCATACTCTCACTGATATGGCATAGTCTCTTCCGCGTTCTCGAATTAGTGGTATTAGTACTTCTTTGGGATCTTTTTGCTTGTACACGTAGGACCGTAGGAATACACAGCATGATCGTCTGATACTTGACAGTACACCGAAGAGGATCCTTAAAAGGTAAATCATTTGACGCAATGCCGTTGCCCCACGAATCGACGATCGAGCACCATACCTATATCTTACGAGACAAGCATTGAACATAGAGACGAATATTGACATTCAATCACAGTGTAGAAAGAACATTATGTATACCAAGAAAGTTTAACACGACTAGATTCGAATACAACCATGACACAGGTAATTCTGCCACCAAAATTGAGGCTCCGGGCGCTTAAGCCCAGCTCAACCACCACCTTACAAGCATTGAGAGTACCACTGGTTAGTAGCCTGGCAGGCGTACGGGGACTGGCACTGAGTGGGTCCGCTCCAGCCAGATCTGTTCAAGCGAGCGATTAGCACATCACCACCCAAGAGGGATTGGTCTACTCACCCTCCGCATTGACCGAAGCGAGTCTGGAGGGGTCCAGGGTTAACCGGGCTAGAGACAGGAGGCGGCTGCGGGGTGGTGGGAGGGAGAGTGTTGATAGGTGGAGCACCAGTGCCGGTATAGTCAATAGCTTTGCAGTCGCGAATCATGGTCGCAGTGCCCGGGCCTTTCTGGATAGGGTTGCATCCTGGAAGTTCGCGGAGATCTAAGGGTTCATAAACGCTTAGTCCGGACAGCAGCAGTATACAGAGCAGATATCTTACATTCTCCCTCAGTGCGCTCGTTTACTGCGGGCTTCTGGGTGCACTTGTTCATGTCGGCGTCGGATTGGGTGGTGAGGGCTCGGCAGCCAGTGGGGTTGCCACCAATATCCGTGCAGGTGTTCATAGCGCGTTGGAGTGCGTCTCCTTCCCATCCGAACACGTAGTCACCGTGATGTCCGAAGCCAGTTCTGAAGGACGGCATCAAATACAGGACGAGGTATAGTACCAAATCTTTGACTTACGGGTCGCCCTGGCTGAGCACGAATGGCTGAGTTCCGTCGGTGGGCCACATGTTGTTGAAAGGGCGTGTATCCCAGGCGGTCTCGAACAAGATCATGGGCACTCGGACGGGGTGAGAGGCGGGGCAGGCGCCGCCCATGAGGATGATACCGGAGGCTGGGTTGACTCTGCCAGTCATGAAGGCGACGTGGCTCTGCGTACCGATCAGCACCATCTTTCATAATTTACCACTACCGCAACACCTACCTTGTGATCCGGGCTGTCGAGGCTCTTTCCATCCCAGCACCTGAAATAATGTTTGTGTCAGCGGTGCAGAATGTCCAGATGGCTGACCACATACGATGGGAAGAAGATATTGGCGCGAATACCACCGGGGCACTGCTTGTTGGGGAGCTGGACGGTATCGTAATTTCCACCGCCTGGGGGAGATCCGTTGGAGGGGTCGCTAAAGCTTTGGCTGGCCCAGCACCGCCAGGTCAAGGAGTAGGCCTCGGGGCTGGTGGCGTCGATAGCGGCGTTGCGAGCGCGAAGCATAGGGTTACCAGTGATCATACGGAAGCCCTGAATACGAAATAGTAAGAAACTGTACACCCCTCGAGGAAAAGTTGGATTACCTTGGGGAATGCGGTAACCTTGCTGTTGTCGGGTGGTTGGATGTAATACACGGTCATTCCTCCGTTGGGAGCGCCAACGGCGTGGTTGGCAAATTGAGGTACCTAAGGTTGTTCGAACAGTCAAACAGGTGCGCGCGCCACAGGAAGGGAATCACCACGTACTCGAATGAAGCTTCCATTTGAATGCTTGTAGTACAGGACAGCAGTCCAGTAGTTGGAGTGGTTCTCCTTGAATTTGCAAGTCGTGCAGGTTGAAACCTTGGGGAGTTCGAGACCGGGGTCCATGGTCAAGTTGAAGCTATTGGAGGTTCAATCCTAGTTGCTTGTAGGAGACTGGCGAGAATCTTACGCATTCTAAGAAGATGATTGTCAGTAAAAAAAACGATATTGTGAAAGGTGTAAATGTATACGTACTCCACCAATAATTTGATGAACATGGGGAGAAACCTGGCCAGGCGTGACGAGGCTGGGATACAACGGTGAGCAGGCATTCCAGGAACTGGTGGTATACAAGTACTCACGGATCGAATCTCTGCGTCACGAGCTGAGCGCAAGGGAAACGAAGCAACGCCTGCGCATAAGGCGCGAGGAGAACAGTAGCGAGCAAGGATTGCCAGTACATCGTCGAGGAACTGAGGAGGCAATCCGACGACAAAAGTCCACGTGGTCACATACGATCATAGTTGTTTAAGTAGCACCGTCGCGGAAACAACTTGGAATTTCAGAAGTTGTTTCAGGGTGAATATCAGTCATTAGATACCCCATTCAGAGCCTGGGGAAACGATAAAGCCTCATTTGTTGGAAGAAGAAGCGTAGGTCATCGCGTGGCGCGGGGACAGTTGGACAGAACACTTTCCGAGGTTCAGGAATATCTTTGAGCACGCAGTAGCGCTCGACAGAAATGAATGCTCCGGTGCACTTTCTATTTTTGTCTGGCTTGGCCAAGAGAATCAGAAGCGCAAAGAAGTCGACGAAAGGCGTAGAGAAGTAGTTTTCTCCAACATGACGAGCGAAGAACGCCTAAATTAGCTGAGATGATCAGACATCAGTCGAGAAGCGGATATTCAGCCAATCACGTACCACGGGCGGATAATCCCAGTTACCAACAGAGCGTTTTCATCTTCCGAGGCTCCATATCCGGGTACTGAGGGGCCACGAGGCGTATATTCTTTGTCGAGAGACCAACTGAGAAGCCTTCCTTTGGAAATGGGAATACCCGACCCCGTGATTGCTGTGCTCGAACGAATTTCCCCGATGATTGATAGTGTAGAGTCTTGCAAATACTGAAGGCCTTGCCCAATGCCGATGAGAAGGATCTTTTGTGCAGGTGGCAAATCATCGAACAGGAATAATGATGCTGAAATTGATTATTTTTGGGACTTCCGTATCAAAGGCCAGGTAAAACGGTAGTCTTGGACTTGCGTGGATGGTGTGTTAGCTCTTGAGGCTATTTTATATGACCATAGTAACTTCACTACCATAGTAATGAATTATAGATAGCAAGATGGACGGCGAGTGCGCGCCGTGCGCACTCCCCCGACCCGACTAATAGTTCGCACCAGTGGGGACCGAGATGAGCGCCGACTGGGCGGGTGGGATCCCACTGAGCACGACCTTAGTCAGGTCGCTTAGCATAAGTATATTCTAGCACAGTGAATATATTCTGGGAGTGGAGGGCGGGTGAAAATAAATGGCCCAGCGGTTGAATAAGCTGGGAAAACTTTCTTGGGCCTGGCAAGGTGATGGCGCGAGGAGAGGTTCACGACCGCGCCACCTTACCACTGAGTCCAAGACTATGGTCTTTCTCACGCTCATTCTTCACCTGAGCGAGACCTGCCACACCTGAGTCATCCCTTCCATAGTGTACACTCGCCTGGACCAAATGGATATATAGTACATACAATTCTCATTAACAGACTCAAAACAGATTGCCAAAACTCCTCCTATATTGCCTATTGCCTACTATGTTCAAATTTTGAAACGCGACAAGTCTGGGGATGCTTGAATTCACTGCCCTGGATCATGCCACATGGATGTACTATTTATATACTATGTGTAAGCGCGAGCATGCTGCAGGTGCTCTGGCCTTTCGCGAAAAGCGAACACATGCTTGCTTAGTAGTCTTGATCTCAGTGACATCAAGGACAGCACTTGATTTCTGACAACGAAATCTAAATTACAGTCAAAACCGCCTTAAGGCATACTTGTGAAAAGGCATAACCTCCCAAAAGGCATAGGTTTTCGGTCCACCAAAGCACTCTTTCGGGGCGAAATCTCCCTGCGAAAAGGCATAACCTCCCAAAAGGCATACTTTTCCATGTCCACCGAAGGGTATGCCTTAAGACAGTTTCGACTGTACTACCCTCCGTGTCAGCCACGATGGAAAAGAAAGTCAACAATTACGTTCTGTTGATACTTATCAATGGGGAATGGTATATCCAATATCAACACTAAAATGACTAGTTAATCTCGGACCCGGCACAGACTCCGACACCCTTTCAAGTCGAGTGCGGGTGGAGCCAAACGAGTCATTATAAATACAACACATTCCCTCCTTTCATTGGTACTCCTTCCCTTGTCCTTACCACAAACTTGATAGCCTACCACCCAAGCCACGCACGCACGTAAATTCAAAATGCCCCTCAACCACCTGGGAATAACAAGCCACCACTATGACGAGCTGCACCCCTTTTACAGCGCCACGCTCAAGCCTCTCGGGTACGCGCAGAAGATGGAGTTTATGGATGGGGATGTGAGGGGCTACGGCGCGAAGTACTGTGCCCCCGACTTTTGGCTGGCGCGTGCCCGCAAGGAAGAGGACGGCAGTACTACTAGTACTACACCACCGAACACCGCAACGGGGAGTCCACTGCACTTTGCGTTCACGGCGAGGACGCGCAACGAGGTGCGCGCGTTCTATGACGCGGCGATGTAAGTCCCCCCGCACAGATATATCAAACACCACTAACCTCCTCACCCTCTCCTTTTCCTTCTCATTGCCGTTTTCACTTTGTGCTGGGATACCCGACGACAGCGCGGCCGGTGGGAAATGCAACGGCCCACCCGGTGTGCGCCCTCAATACTTTTTCTCCTACTATGGCGCATTCATCCTGGACCCAGAGGGCCGGAACATCGAGGCCGTGTGCCTCAAGCCGGGGTTCTGGGCGGAGGAGTGGAGTTGGCCTGTCTGGGCGGGGCTGGGTGGGGCTGTGGCTGCGGGGGCTGCGTATTGGTTTGGACTTGCAGTCCCTGGCTTCTGAATCACGCGTTGGACGTTTGACGTTCCAAGATTTCCAATGTATTGCAACGTTGTCTGCAGTTTCAAATAGTCGTTACAAGTACACTTGTTTCGGTTCTCAAATTCGATATCCTTTGGTTGCGCTGTACGAGACGCTCCCTGAATTTTAAAATCAATTCGTTTTGAAATCAGAAATTAACACACGCGTTGTTTGTCCTCCAAGCCCTCGCCACACATCTCACCTAATCATCTCTCCCACAATCAAATCCGACCTCGACCGCCCCATCATACTCCATCCCGCACATCCCACATACCTAACTCATCTCCACCCGTCCCACCTCCACACCAAACTCACCATGGACGACTCCCCAGTGCACACCTCCGACAGCAAAACCCCCGCGCCAATCCTGACAGTCCCCTCAGGCTCGCCAACCGACTTCCTCAAGGGCGTTGTCGGCAAACGCGTGATTGTGCGGCTCATTTCTGGCGTGGACTATCGAGGTGGGTGCTCGAGTTTGCTCTATCTCTTAGCAGTGCTCCAGATCCGAACTTGGATTCGAACCTCATTTATCTGCTATTGCATCGGATGGGATGCAGGACGTCGAGTAGATGGTGCGACCGGAAGAGCTTGAATTGGGTCCGCAGAGCAGTCCACATCGCCCACGGAGAGTGCTGCCTTGCCTGTTCAGTCCTAACCAGCACCAACACACCATCCATACCTACCCGTACACTCCCTCGTCCCTCGTCCCAATTCCCCCACTCCAGATATACCGCGCGAAATGCCACAGACTAACACCAGCCCACAGGGATTCTCTCCTGCCTAGACGGCTACATGAACATCGCAATGGAGCAAACCGAGGAACACGTCAACGGTCGCCCCGTAAACCGCTACGGCGATACTTTCATTCGCGGGAACAACGGTGCGTCCTCTTTTCCCGGTTCATTTCAGCCCTGTTTTCGTGGTGCACCTGTTATGTTTCCTTGTCCATCTATGCCCTGGCTCTCGTTCTTGCATTTTCAGTCTTTACGCCACTCTCTTCATTAAAAGTTGTTTGGGTTTTTGCCTGATCTTGCGCGCAGTTCTGTACCTGCACTTGCACCATCTACCCAACCCCTCTCATTCTCTCCCGCTTCCCCAACAAACTTACCAACCCAACCTATCCTACCCCACAGTGCTCTACATCTCCGCCGACGAACCTCTATAGGCTACGATGGCCTAGTCTATGCATTCCACACCACACCACGGCACGATCAAGATGGAGAGAGATGGAGAGCGGAGAGCGAATCTTCAGCCTTTGGCGAGAAGGAGCGGGCTTCTAGTTTCTGGTTTCTGTATTCTTGGGGCGCTATACCATAGATTCGACGGGACGATTCGTGAAGGGGTAGGGGTTAGGGACGGTTTCGACGGGGAATGTACACCGAGTTCGAGAGCTTGAGCTCAAGATGGAGAAAAGGAAACGGAGTGTTTAGACGAGGAGAAATAGGAGATCCGAGGGCGAGAGCACCACACCGACGACATATGCATGACATCACCCCACATCATGTTGTTTTATCTAGTTCAAATCCACCACTTCGTGACGTACTCGAGGCTCCCAATCCTCCTTCTCTATCATAGTTCCATTTCAAATTGCACGCCGTTCAGTCAATGTCAGGCCCGTCTCACAGTGCACCTTTTGCGTCTTTGGCAGGTACCTTTACAAGCCTTTACATCCACCATGCATTCGCGGCCACTTCCACCCTAACAATATCAAGTTGAGCCTTGAATATTCAATATTGGGTTCTCAAGTAAAAAAAGACGCATAAATGAATCCAAATCCATAAATCAAATTAAATTAATAAATTAACTCCTCGCTTCCCCACTCTTAATTTTGTCTAGTCATAAAACGACTACGAAAGACCAACAATCCATAGCTCGCAAGTATATAACTACGAGATCGATTAGGCGTTTCCGTCAAGTACTAGTTAGTGCATCCCTAATATGGGGTACTGATAAATGTATAGGGCGGGTGGGTGCCGCAAAGCGTTGGCCGGGGAGGTACGGCTGGCGGGTATGGGGTGTGAGTGTGGTGTGCGTATGAATATGGGTATCCAAGACGTGCATGGAGTGGCAGCGCTCAGCCCCGCCCATCTTGACCCGCATCAAATCTTCTTCGCCATCCAACCCCACCACCCACTCCTCCACGTTCTCCTCCTCCTCCTCCCCTTCTTCCTTCTCCCCATACCCCTCCCCCTCCTACTCCCCCACCCACCAACGCACCAAATCCAATCCCTAATAAACCTCCCCACCCCCACCCCTCTTCTCCAACAAACCCACCAACCGCTCAACCAACCTCCCCTGCCCCTCCACCACCTCCCTCAACTCCCCAATCTGCCGACTCAGCTCCGTCTGGTTCTGCGCCAACTTCAGATTGCTCAGATCCCGCGGCCGCAGCGCAGTGGTGCTCGCGCCAACGTCCACTGCTGCAGCAGATCCGGGGGGTACGGTATGTGCCGAAGCTGGTGGGTGTACCTGGACGTGCGCGGGGACAGCTGCTGCTGCTGGCCGTCGCGCAGATTGAAGGGGTTCGGAATGACCGAGCGAGTCGTGCCGCAGATGGGGGTGCGCGGGGGGTGCATACGCCGAGTGCGGCGGCTGCTGCGGAGGGGGGTATGCCGAGTGCAGGAACGGCGTCCCAGGCCCGGGCCCGTGCATATCATAGTCGGGCGCCATCGAGGGCGGCATGGGGGGCATATTCTGGTCCTGCCGTTTCTATTACAGGATGAGATGGGTGGGAATGTATTAGCAATCCCGTTTTGGTAATACCAGTCGGAAACAAAAAGAAGAAGAGGATTGTGGTAGGTAATGCAAGAGAATGTAAGCACCGCACCTTTGCCAACATGCTGTGCCAGACGAGACTGAACTCGCGTCCGAGGACGAAACTGGGGAGCGTGATGAGGAGGAGGCCGAACACCAGAATCGGGAGCGTGAGGAGCCGGCCGAGGAACGAGCGGGGAGTGATCTCGCCGTAGCCCACCGTCGTGATCGCTACAAACACAAAACCACATCAGCAACCACACCCATATCGCCAAACCAAGCTATCGTATACGCACTGACGACGACGAACCACGCAGCAGCGGGTATAGACTACAAAATAAAACACACCGCGTCAGCCAAATACCACCACTATCACTGATGCAACTGAGGGTAAAGGGAAGCTCACACTAAACAAGGTCGGATCCCCGTCCGAGTTTATAAACGTGCCAAGGGTCTCGTCCCACGTCCCGCGCTCCGCAAAGTAGAGCAGCGTGCTGAAGACGGTGAGGATCATGATCACGAAAAAGCCGATGGCGAGCAGCGCGTGCTGCGAGCGGTGCACGCTCAGATACATGACTTCTATCGTCCTAACAACGCGTGTTAGCGTTGGCTTTGCGCCGGGAACTGAGAGCGGAGAGCGAAGGGACGCACATGAGGATGGTGTGGTTGTATCTGAATGGTCTGAACACCCGGAGCAGGCGGAACATGCGCAGGATCGAGAAGCGGAAAAAGGCGGACTGCGTTCGAGTTCTGTTAGCTATTCGTTTGGCGTCCAGCAGCGAGTAGGACGCACCGTATCTTGTCGGATCATCAGCAGAATATAGTACGGCAGCACAGACAACAGGTCGATAATGCCAAAGAACGCTTCGATCACCAAGCATTAGCCACACACACATAACCCCTCGAGCAGATAGACCACACGCACATATAACCCAATGGAACAAACTCGACCAGCTAAAGCTCCACGCCACACACCTTGCAACATACTCAATCGTGAATATCGCCACCAGCGTCGTCTCCATCCCGAACCAGATCCTGGTCGGGATCGAGTGGAAGGTCGGCACAGTCTCCAGCACAGTAATGACCGCACTCAGCACGATCATGAACGTCGTGAACACGTGCACCACGAACGCCGCCTGCGACGTCGTCGGGCGTTCAAGTAAAAAATGCAGGTTGCGTTTCCACGCGGGGCGGATGGTGTGGATTACATCGTCGTCGATGTTGTGCGCCGCGGGCGGGAAGAACTCGTCGTAGATGTCGCGCCGGGGGCTCGTGCTGCCGTTGGTGGGGTCTTCGGTCGTGAAGTCACGGGCGGTGGTGTCTATCGGCGGGGGTCGTATTCGGAGGAGCTCGACGGTGTCGCCCATTGGGCGCGGCTGCGGTGTGGTGTGGTGGTGGTCGGGTGCACGAGCCCCGCTCATTTACTGTTCAGCACAGGTCTTTTGGCACTGCCACTGCTCCGGTCGCATCGGCGAAATTTATGCCAAGACACACGCGGTTAGGGGTCCTACCGAAAATCTGATTTCGTAAAGTATTATGGTGCTGGAGTAGACCGTCTGGCTACTCTCGGGCTGGGTGACTAGGAGCATTCTCGGTATCGCGTCGAGCAGCCTCGTGATAGCGTAGGAAACAAGGTGGGATGTCTATTCGAGAGTCTTGGCGCGTATCTACAGCGTGGCATAGCCACACAGAATCTAATCTAATCAGACAAGTCTCACTACTACAGCAGAGGTAGCGCCCAACAGAAGAGACTGTGCACAATACCACCTTCATAGTACATAGTATACATACCTATTGTGAAACTGAGATGGCTTTGAACGAGGCTGCCTCGGAGCTTATTGCACTTGCTGGGCCCACTGGGCCGCCCATACGAAAGGCAAAGCAGGCATCTGGCCGACGCCTTGAGGCAATGACGTATGCTCCAAAGATTTTGACTGTTATGCTTTTGTAGTCGCGGAGTGTTACAGTGCTTTGCATAACTTCTTGCACAACATCATTCCTGCAATTCGTGTTTCTCATCAATTACGTCGTGAGATTGGACGGCACCGGCTGATTACCAGTTGGAGGTCGAAATCGACACTAGTCAAGGTCTGCCAAGGTCCCATGCTGACGACGGAGCCAAAATAAGAAACGTTGGTTGGTTTTCAGGGTCTCTTGCATCAGATCACGACGAGTGCAAGACATTATGCAAAGCACTGTAGTATGGGGGACGTGACAGGGGAATGGACGAAAATATAATTAATTTGCACATATACGTTTTTCTCGACTGTCGAGATCTTGCAATTGCAGAGATGATTACTCGGTGTTTAAACATACTTTACACCAGTTCAACTTGAGTTGATCTTCCAAAAAAGGGCCAAGCTAGCTTTGCACTGCCTCGTCCCATCAATACTATGGCAGGTCGTTCTGCAACGTCACAGGCGAATCTCATCAAATCCAAAGTTATAAAAAGCATTATCCAGCGAGCATGATTGACTATGAAGCATTCCCTTTCCGTCCTCCGAGTATCCTCCACACAACGCAGCGCCAAGTCAGCTCCTCTCGGTTGGCAATCGACATCATGCCCTTCTTCAATGAATCAGAGCATATAAATATCCCCGCTGGACGGTTCTGGGATGTCAGGGGGAATGTGCGTATATCTTACCACTTGCATGTCTATGGGCAGCAAGGTGTACAGGAGCAGGAAGCTTCGGAAAATAATAACAGAGGTAAGAGCTCGTGCGATCGCACGGGCCTTGTTTCAGCTCTGTTTGTATCTACGTATACGAAGGTTTGTCTGATTTCGTCGATTTTTGTAGCTCTGATGGAGGAAGAAATCCCAGAGGAGGATCTGGAAGAATGGCCGGATGCCTGCAGCTGTTTTCCTCTCAGCACCATTCTACGACATATCTACAAGGTTTCGCAAGGGTTTTGCTCCACTTGATCACGACTTCGTGCGACCCTAATGGCGAATGCCCACTACATCCTACTTGCAAGCTTTGACACGCCCCATTAATAGAACGTTATAGTTTCGGAACTAAAAATAAAATAAAATAAATCTTTGGCTATTGTAACGCTTACTGGACTACCAATGTACAACCTTTCCACTGCTTTTTGCTTCTCCTGATCACAAACACGGCGATTGACAGCATTACATGAACGATAGATAATGAACCCCAGTGAGAACGTCGGTTTGATGAATTTCGACTCGGCGTGATCTGGTTTGAAACCCCGCTCCCGCCAGGCTTTCAAACGACATCCAACCTGCTCAATCCCTTTCAAACCAAAGTGGAAAATTAGATTTGATATGTTTTTATGTACCATGTACAGTTTTGAAAACATAACTGTTCAAACTACTTCAAAATCAACTCTTTGGTACCATCCCCCCCTTCAGGATCATTTTGATCTGGTTTGAACACGGAAAAACAGTGACATTTTCAAGCTACTAAGTACACGGTACGTGACAGCAACATAGTCCATGCCCGCCCCTCCTGCCCAGGATCACCTTTACCACTATAACTGCAAGCGCCCACCATACAACACACAAATATCAATATCTCAGATAATGGAAGTATCTGAATCAGAAAAGACACACAAAGTAAGAACTTG
>ML210387.1:0-39996 GCA_004369085.1 Coprinopsis marcescibilis | reverse complement strand
TCGACGAGAAGGTTCGCAGTATGAAGATGCTCGCGAAGCTCCTCGAGCAGGATGGAATGCGGGAAATGCTGTTCCAGGAAGTCCTCACAAAGTCCTCCGGGATGTGAGTTTCGACTGTCCGTGTCCGTGTTGCTGTGTCTAACACTTTGTCTAGGTTTCTCGTGGCATCCCTGCAACTTGACATGCTCGGATCGTGTCTCAACATTCGTGACCTCCGCGCTGGGCTAGAGCAGCTCCCTAAAGGCGTTGAGGCGATGTACGCTTCCACGATGGAGCGCATAGAGCATCAGGCTGATCCTTCGTTGGCAAAGCTGGCTCTTGTGTGGCTCGTACATGCACTAGAGTCCATGACCATAGATGATCTGCGCCATGCTCTCGCCTTCGATCCAGTCAGGTCCAAATACGATCCAGAGCTCTTGGTCGACGCGGACAGTCTTGTATCCGTATGCTGTGGTCTCATCACCCTCGAGCCACAGAGTAAACTCGTTCGCCTTGTTCGTATGTATCTTTGGTATTTGGTAGTCTTTCTAGAGGATCGTTCAGCTAATACTTTGGCAGATTATACCGCCAAGGACTTCCTGGAGCCGTACCTGCGAAACGACTACCCTGAGCCGCACGACCTGATTGCATCCAGCTGCATTGCATATCTGATGCATTGTGGCTTTCATGACATGCAGGACAATATCCCGGGAGATTATGAGGACAGTATCTTTGACGAGAACCAGTTCCTTGGTTACTCCCACCGCCAATGGGCACCGCACTCCCGCTTATGCACTTCTGTCCCACCTGCCACAGCTGATTTCATTTTCCAATGTCGCCATTTCCCTATTTTTGAAGAAGATTACGATCTGCTTGACAGCGGCTCGTTGCATGTAGCTGAAGCATACGGCTTACAGACCTTGCTACGCGACTGGTTCGACCAATCTCGGTCTAGCAGCTTCGCCCTCCTACACAACCTGGATGTCAACGCAAGAACCGATTATGGTTATACGCCGCTTCATTTTGCCAGCCGTTTGGGCCACACGGAGACCGTCCGTGTCCTTCTTGATGTGGAAGGAATTGATGTTCACTATCCTGACATCAGGGGTATCACACCACTCATGATAGCCTCGGAGAATGGTCATGTTGAAACAGTGAAGCTATTGCTGGCTGTTGTTGACATCGAGCACGTCAATGCAACGAATAATTAAGGCTGGAGCGCACTGATCTACGCGTCGCGTTATGGGCACGTGGAGGTTGCCAAAGCCATCCTTGGATTCCCGACGAACAGAAATGGATACAATGCCACCTTGGACCAGACTGTATGTGGCGACGACAGCATTGTCTACGGTGCAGGTATCAATGTCAACGGTGCTTCAAATGATGGCCAGACTGCCCTGATGTGTGCGGCACTTTGGGGCCACACTGGAGTGGTGAAAGAGCTGTTACGTGTCAACGACATCGATGTCAATCATGGATCAGCCCTGACACTTTTGTGCTTGAAAAGGGGGCACGAGGACATTTCAGAGCTTCTCCACTCTCGTGGTGCGCAGGAACCGTTGTCAGTAGTAGTAGTGATAGACTAATATGTTGATATGGAATATGCTTGAGTCCTACGTAGAACCTGGGCTCAGCCATACAAAGCGTGATACTCAAACGTTGAATTCCCGAGTCGATGATGACTGGAGCAGATAAAATGAAGTGTCACTGTCACACGGCAGGCGGCATTTGGTGACTTTAGTCTCACACCTTTTGCCCTGCCACCTGTGAATCCAACTTGCTGTGTTAGAGAGTTAGAGAGGTGTCACTGGCCATACCATAGCTGCTGAAAATGTCCTGCAATTCGCCCACATCCATGCCACTTCTGGCTTTCAAGCACAACAACAGCAAATCGCTCAATATGTTTGCGCCACTCAGCCTCATGATCACCGACTCGGCCTTCAAGTGAGCAGATATAAGTTCTCCATGACTCCATCTACTTCAAATACTCTACCGTCTACATCTACGTACGGTCTGACTACCAATGCTACTGATGTCATTAACCGATGGCTCCTGCGCACCACGAGAGCGAAGAAGTGCTGCTATGTCCTTGTGGCCTTTTTTCAAAGCCCAACCTAGCGCTGTTTTTCCACTTCCACCGATGACGTTGATGTCTATACCATGGTGTTCAAGGAGGAGTTGTACGACGCCTCTATGGCCATGCTCGGATGCGTGTACAAGGGCGGAGCTGATGTGATGGGGATGAGTGCTGCAATGGTTGACATCAATCCCCTCGACACAGAGCAGCTCTGCTACGACACTAGTCCTGGGTCGACGTGCTGCATAGATCAGGGCGGTGATGCCATGTACTGAAGCAGTGTTGATGCTAATACTGGCTCTTTGGCTCTCACTGGGTCATCGAAGCAGACCTATGGGTTAAAACAAACAATGTCAGAAGTTTGTTTTTCCCATGCTGCGCATTGTGGGGGAAAACCGAAGGCTTTACACTCGAGCTAGGCGAGCCTAAACCTAGAGACAAGAGGCGCCGCGAAACCCATCATGTTAGGCGCCTTGCGACGCGTCGAGCGACTCTCGGCTCCCCCAAAACATAGGAGCAAGGTTGCGAACACTCACCTGTGGTGTCATCGGCATATTGGTGGCATCACCAACCATATGAACTCCTCGTGTTGCTTGTCATGTGCCTGAATGTAGGGGGCTAGGATCTGGGCGTGTTTTCGTAGATGCACCAGGAATGCATCACTACCCCAGCGCCCCTTGGTCTTCATCACCTCAAACGGCATGCCCCGTAGAAGGTACTCAAGGGTTGATCCAATGCGTATTCCGTGCCCTTTCAGTACATTCAACCCCGCCAGCTTCACTGCTTCTTCAAGGACCTTCAGAAACTTTGATCGTGTGAGTGGTTTATGCTTCTCCTTGGAGCCGTTCTTCTCTGTATGCAAACAGTGGTCTGTCAGCTGGTGGATTGTTGATGCGCATGTGCTCGTTGAGTGCTGCTTCTGGATCCGTGTCGCCTTCCTGCTTTGCCCAGACTACGTCTTCTCCTGTTAGCAAGACCTTGGTCACTGGGATGTGAAAAACCGTGCACTCCCTGCCTTGCCTGTCTGACAGCTTCACGTGCTCTGTTGGTTTGAAGCACTGCTGATTCTGCACTACAAACTCCCCTACCCTGGCAGTTGAGTAGAATGTGGTCGTGAGGCATCTGTAAGCAGCTACATGCAGTGGGGACTGCAGGTCGAGCTTTTGTCAGATCTTTGAGATGTATTCAGTTGTGAAAGGTTCACGCTTTGCCTTCTTGGATGCCACAGGTGCCAATTTTTGTGCTGATTTTAGCAGAGCTTCGAGTTCAATGTTGTTGACCTGCCACTTGATGCCATGTAGGATGTGCCATGCACATACCACAAGTATGTAGTTCCATGCTGTGGCTCCAGCATACACTCCCACCAAGCTCAAAGCGAAGGCTGACATCAGAACCGAGCTTGCTGGTGCTCTTTGCTCCTCCGAAATCCCCTTTTCATCACAAAAAATGTGGAAGGCGAGGAGCCCTGTGCCGTACGTTCTTCGGGTTGACTCTGCCCACGACCCTTCCAAATCCTGGAGCAGTTTCTTCAGGTCGTTTTCTGTGAGGTTGGTTGGTATGCCATTGTTGTCAAGCACAGTGTGGGCCCCTGGTGGTGTCCATAAACGGAGCCTGTCCTTGCTTGCAACTCCTTTAGGGCATTGTGTGCTTGTCTCCAGATTTCGGGGCCGCTTTGTTGGGCATTTGTTGCTGGCTGTGGTTGTGGCCACTACTGATAAAACTGGATCCTCCTGTTCTCTGTGTTTCCCCAGATGTTCTCTCCCTGTAATTTTGCGTGCGGTGCCTCTTTTGGAAAGTTAAGGGCATGCTGGTTCAATATCTTCAATAAACTGACATAGTTGTTCAGATATGCTGACTGAGGGAAGGAGGAGATGGGGTGGTCCATATATGCCTCTTGATGGTCCGTCGGCTGGGTTTCTGGCAGTTTTGATGTATCTGGTGTGCACAGTGGTATCCGTCTGTGTTGTGATGTTGTGTATGTGCCAGAAGATGAGATTGGTCTGCCAGTTTCGGCTTCATCCTTTCCACCATCCTTTGACAATGCCCTTGTTGTCCATAGACCTTGAGGTGCCTTCCCTGGGCTTCCTCCTGATTGCAGAGAATTGCAACCAGGAAGAAGAAGCCAACTACTTCTGCCCATCCAATGTTGCACCCATTGGATTTCCAACCTGGTAGTAGCTGCCAAGCTCTCCATTGAGATCCAATGACAACACTGATTCCGATCTCTGAGCTTGCATCCGAGTATGCTGAAAGGTCAACAATCTCAGCCAGTTCTCTGATGTGGCAGAGGAGGTTGTCTCGCTGGAGCTGGCTGCACCACCAGCGGAGGTCCTCTTGCGTATGGCATGGAGGGTGGAGATGGCAGAGTGGTTTATTACGGAAAAGGCTGATAAATGTTTTGAGGTTGGTGAGGTACACTCTGCCCTGTGTGATAACGGAGCAGGCATGGAGAAGCTTGCCATGGAGTTTTTGTGTTTCAAGGAGGTTGTGTGTGGGTGCTGCTTGCCATGATGCAATTGCTGACAAATACTTCGCATGCTTGTTGTCGGCAATGCAGACAGTTCACTCTTCAAGGTTCCAGAGGAAACCAATATATGGTACCTCCACTGCAAATGGATTGTCCTTTTCTGGCTCCACTGGGATACCCAATTCCTTGTAAAGTGCATCAATGTCTTCCATGCTGTAGGCATATTTCCTGTCTTTGTTCGATCTGGGGCTGCATTGGGAGAGATCCATGAGGACAGTGTTGCAGTTCTCGTCGAACTCTTCTGGCTTCTTGTCTGGCTTTGTCTTTCCTTTGAACCAGTGCCGTCTGCCATCTTGATGGCAACCACCACTCTCATGGATTTGTGCAGCCCATTCTGTCCGCTTCTTGTTGTATGCTTGGAGCTCTGTCCTGAGAATGCAGAAGAAAATGTGATCGTCCACCCACTTGGATAGTGGGCCCATCCCGAGTGCACTAATGAGCTGTGCCCCTGCATCACCCACTCTGCCATATATCCCTGCTCCCGATGCCAAACCAAAACAGTCACAGAGATTGATAGTGAAAGAGTCTGGTCCAATGCATATGACCACCCCTGGCCACTGGGATGGGTGTAGCGGCACTGTACGGTAGGCCTCCTTGATGTCCCTGATAGCTGCCTGCGAGCCTGGAGGGAGTCTTCTGATAATGAGCCACACTATTTCAAAGGTGCCCCATGTGCATGGGTAGTCATCCAAGTTGATGCGATGGTTGATTGAGGTGACTGCATTTGGGTGGTCGTCAGTGTCATGTGGGTAGGATAGGTTTTGGATGAGCCTGAACTTGCTGGGCTTCCCTGGCTTGGGGATGATGTTGAGTGGTGAAGTTTGGAAAGGCCCCACCAAGTCTTCCACCTGCCACTTTGTGAGCAGCCCAATGTAGCGCCCAGTGCTGAATTCGGTGTGCAGTATCTTGTCGAAAGGTTCTCTGAGTTTGTCAATAGACTTGTTGTTGGTTGGTGTGAAAGTTTGTGATATCGGGGGTATGCCTGCATGGAAACCATTATGCAATCCCTCCGTAACATCGCTAAATTTGCCGAGCAGGCCTCACTGAGCCTCCTCTCCCATGCATCGGCAACATAGGGCATCATTGGACTATGCCTTTTGCGCTCAAGGTCACTTCTGAGCTCTGTGTCCTGTCTCCCCGCAACTGGAACATTTGTGCTTGGAGTTGTGTGTGGAGCTTTTGCACCCGCCGCTGCCCTGCCAGTCCAAGCACAACACATTTCCAGAGGTGGTGACGAGGTGGCCTCTTTTGTTCTTCCGACACCGTGCTTGAGAGCCGTCCCAAAGCATTTTGGAGTCGCAGCTCCAGGTGTTGTGTGGATGTCATCCCAAGCAAATGGTACATGCAGGGAGGGACACTTGCAATCCTGCTGCACCTTGCCAAAAAGACTGTCCCGTTCGTCGTTGCTGACTTGATCATTGACGTGAGTTTGCCGCCCAAGCCTGAGATTTTGAGCAGTTGTGACAAGGTTGTCTGCTTTCTCTCCCTTCTGAGGATGCCAAATCAGACCTTCCCCTCTTGTATTTCCCTCTGGGAGAGTCAGTGATGGCCTGTCTTGCCATTCTCTCAAGCAGCTCAATGCTGTGGCATGTGGCAGCGATCATGGGCATTGTGAATTTGTGATTACGGTGTGACATGGTAGGTACATGTATTGTTCGCATGTGGTGTAGCAGGTGTGGTGCAAGAGATGTAGCAAAGTAGCAGATGTGACAGGTGAAGCGGTGACACAGTGTAGCAGGTGTGGCAGGTGTAACAGGTGTAGTGTGCACACATTGTACCAGGAAAAGTGGGAGGAATTAGATTAGGTTAGCTGTTGCATGCTGTACCGGAGAAAAACAGGACTGACCTCACTGTCTGCCTCTCCTGCAGCTGCTGGTTGTAGATTTGCTCTAGTGGCTCATTATTGATGATGCCAATGTCAAAGATTCCATTGTCGCCTGGTGCTTTCATGTTGTTGTGCCACCTCAGTCTAATATCCGCTGCATAGTGTACCACTGCTTGCTCCCCATTTGCCCTTGATCGTACATCATGCCCATCCAGTTTGTAATAGAATGTTGAAAGGGATACAACCCATTCCTCTGACCAGCCCTCTTTCTCCATGTGCTTTAGCATGACTGTCTTGGCCATCAAAACTTGTGACCATGATAGGTCAGGGTCCCTCACCACCTTGCTCAAGGGCTTATGGGCTGCCATGGGCTGGAGTATGAGCTGGTTGTTGTAGTGGGTGGCTGCTAACGCATCCACCATTGTTTGATCACTGTTGTGAGCCTCGCAACATCCTTCCGGGGTGAAGTAATAGAGCTCAACGTATTCTTGAGCTCGCAACTTGTTCAAAGCATATGTTCAAGGCCGAGGGGTGAATTGGGTGCCCACTGGCTTGTT
Source organism: Coprinopsis marcescibilis (assembly GCA_004369085.1). Lineage (NCBI taxonomy): Eukaryota > Fungi > Basidiomycota > Agaricomycetes > Agaricales > Psathyrellaceae > Coprinopsis > Coprinopsis marcescibilis. The sequence goes on along the minus strand of ML210387.1, from coordinate 33,031 downwards.
GGCTATGATGGGTTTCTCCTTTGGCTTCTTTGCCAGCTCTTTTGCTTTCTTGTCTTCTTCGCACCTCTTACGTGCAGTTTCCTCTTCACGTTGTCTTGTCTCTTCCTCTTCTCACTTCTTCCTCTCCTCCTCTTCGTGCTGTCTCTGCTCTTCATCTTGCTGTTCAAGTCTTTGTTCCTCTGTTTTGTCTCTGTCTCCTGCCTGTTGTTCTGCCCACTGTTCCACTCTTTCCTGGTGCGCTATGCTCCAGGAGTCCGACATCTGCTGTATCAAGGCCTCTACTGTCTCTCCTTCCTTCAGCCTGTCTTCTAGCAGTGCCCTCATTTCAGGGCTTCTGAAATTGGGCATGTGTTCGTTGGCCAGGTCAGCCTCGAGATGTTGACATGGCATCTTTCTTCAGTAGGTCTCTGCCGCAGACCTGGATCTCTCAAACTGTGTTGTGTGTGTGTGTGGCCATTCTATGAGGCTCTCATGAGTGGAGTGACACCCCAGTTGTTGGTACAGCATACATCAATTCTGTCCGCATCAAGAAGAACACGGATGGTCTCAGTGTAGCCAAATATGCTGGCAAGATGAATTGGCGTCCAACCATTGTCGGTTCTAGCATTGACATCCAGCTTGCAGATGATGGTGGGGTCACTGGACTGAGGTTGGCTGAACCATTTGCGGAGTAAGGTGTGAAATCCGAATGCTGCAGCAACATGTACTGAAGAGCCGATGTATAACACCTTCTTGTATTCATCAAAAACAAAGAAACAGCAACATTGAAGGATGAAATCAACGATGTCAGGGGGGACGGAAGAGCAGAAGTGGGAGTGTAATTCCCATTGGCAGTGGGAGTAGCCCAGGAACGGATTCTCCTTGAACGGACTGCCATGGTAACCAAATGGGATACTGACTTGCTTGTCATGAAGGCCACAATGCATCATGCGCACGATGCAGCTGGACGCAATCAGTGCATGCGGCTTGGGGTTGTCCTTTCGCAAGTATGGTTCAAGGAAATCCTTGGCAGTAAAGTCTGCCAACATATCAGCTCAACGCTGGTGTAGAGTATTACTAAAGATACTCACAAACAAGGTGAATGAGTTTACTCTGAGGTTCGAGAGGAATAAAACCACAGCAGATGGATAATAGGGTTTCCTTGTCGACTAAGAGATCTGGGTTGTACTTTGAATCAATGGTGATTGCATGGCGAAGGTCATCCATATACAGCGATTCAAGCGTGTAGACCAATGTCATGAGAGCTTGCTTAGCCATCCTGGGGCTTGGTTGGTTCTCGATACACTGCATCGTTGCAGTGTAAATCTTGTGAACGCCCTTTGGCAAATGCTCGAGCGCTGAACGAAGATCCTTGATGGTGATGCACGATCCAAGCATGTCGAGCTGCAGGGAGGCGACCAGGAACCTGGAGAGATGTGAGATGTCGTGACAAAGTTAATTTGGTCTAAAGCTTACATTCCAAATGACTTCTTGAGCATGGCCTTGAGCACCTGCTCCCTCCATCCTTCCATTTTGAGGAGCTTTGCGAGCGTCTTCATGCTATGGACCTTTTCTTCAATCAAACACACATTATCTGCATCACAGACAACAATGTCAAAGAACCTTGCCTTGGGAACACTGTCCTTCAGCAAGGGTAGTGGACGTGAGGTGAATAGGACATTGAGGGGTAGCTTAGAGATGGTATCCAGGAGGTCAAACCAGGTTTCCAAGGTCTCTTCGTCCAAGCCATCGACAAACAGAAAGCATTGATCGAACATGTTGGAGGTGAATATTGCAGTCAAGACATCCACCAGTTCATCTTTGGTGGGCATGGTGTTCCCTAGCCTGTATTTTTCGTACAGGTGCTTGTCTTTGACTCTTGCTGTGTCGTCTCAGCTGTAAAGCTAAAGCAGAGGTTAGCTCTTTGCTTTAGCTGCAAGTTGCATTATGGAGGAAAGCCGAAGGCTTTATGCTTGAGCTGGGCAAGCCCAAACTCAGAGCCAAGAGGCACAGCAAATCCCATTGTGCTAGGCGCCTTGCAACGCATCAAGAGCAGCTCTCGGCTCCCCCCAAAGTAGAAGCAAGGTGTGCAACTCACTTGGTGTTCTATCGACAGATCGGTGGCATGACCAGCCAAATGAACTCTTCGTTCTGCTTGTTGTGTGCTTGGATGTATGGGGCCAGAATTTGCGCATGCTTCCATAGGTAGACTAGGAAAGCATCACTGCCCCATCGACCCTTGGTTTTCATGACCTCAAATGGGATGCCTTGCAGCAGGTATTCCAGCGTTGAGCCTATGCATATCCCGTGCCCCTTGAGTGGTTCCATCCCTGCTGCTTTTGCTGCATGCTTGATGACCTTCAGGAACTTGGAGCACATCAGCGGCTTGTTCTTTGTCTTGTTCCCATTCTTCTCCACGTATGGAAAGAGTGGACCGTCTGCTGGCGGATTGTTGAGGCACATGTGTTCACTGAGGGCAGCTTCCGGATCAGTGACCCCTTCTTCCTTTGCCCACATCACGTCTTCCCCCAATGTTGAGACCTTGGTAACTGGGATGTGGAATACCGTGCATTCCCTTCCTTGCCTGTCTTGCTCTCGTTGGACATCTGACAGCTTGACATGTTGTACAGGATTGAAGGCCTGCTGGTTTCGCACCATGAACTCCCCTACTCTCGCCATGGAGTAGAAGATTGTTGTCAGACATGCGTACACTGCCATGTGCAGCAGTGACTGTGGGTCGAGCTGTTCACGCAGCCTGGCGATGTAGTCGACAGTGAATGGTTCTTGTTTCAGTTTCCTTGAAGTCGCTGGAACTGACTTTTGCGCAGACTTCAGTAGGGCCTCGAGCTTGAAGTCATTAACCTGCCATTTGATGCCATGCAGGATCTGCCATGCCCTCACTGCCAGGACATAATTCCGGGCTGTCAACCCTGCATACGCCCCCACTAAACTCGATGCAAATGCCAACATTAAAACCAAACTCACAGGTGCCCTCTGCTCCTCCGCAATGCCCTTCTTGTTGCAGAAGACATGGAAGGCCAAGAGGCCTGTCCCATACGTTGTTCATGTGGATTCCACCCATGCACCCTCAAGATCTTGCATTAGCTTCTGCAGATCTTCATCAGTGAGGTTTGTGGGAATGCTGCTGTCATCGAGTAAGGTTTGGGCTCCTACAGGCATCCATAACCTCAGTCGGTCCTTGCTTGGTACCCTGCTTGGGTGCCACATGCTCCCCTCAACCTTGCACCTCTTGCTTGCTGCTCCGCTTGCCTTTTCCCAACTCTCTGCACCCCTGAGCTCCTGCGCTTTCCTCTTCCCAAGGGAGATCGGTGCTAGCAAACTGCCTGCTCACTCCTTGTCTGCTGCCACCTCTCTGTCAATGCAACAGTTCATGATCCTCGACAAACTCAAGTAGCTGCTCTGGGATGCAGATTTTGGGGAGTAGATGCTGCAGGTGTCCCATGATTCCCCGCGATGGTCCATCAGCTGGGTTTCTTGTGCTCTCAATGTATCTTGTGTGGATGGTGACATTGGTGCTTGCTGTAAGGTCGTGTATTCTCTGGAATATGAGGTTGGTTTGCCAATTTTGGCTCCTCCCTCTCTGCCACCCTTCAACCACTCCTTTGTTGTCCCCATAGACCTTGTAATGCCTGCCTGTGACCTCTTCCTGATTGCAGAGAATCAAGACCAGGAAGAGGAAGCCAACTGCTTCAGCCCAACCAATATCTCTTCCATGCCCTTTCCATCCTGCTCGTAGCTGCCATGCTCTCCACTGGTGTCCAATGACAACCCCAATGCCAATCTCTGAGCTTGCATCTGAATTTGCTGCAATGTCAATGAACTTGGAAGGCTCCCTGATGTGTTGGTATAGGTTGTCCCATTTGAGTTGGGCTGTCCACCACTCAAGATCCTTTCTTGTATGGCGTGGAGGGTGTAGGTGGCTGTGGGGTTTGTCATGAAACACTCCAATGAAGGTTTCGAGGTTGGTGAGATATACTCTGCCTGCTGTGATGACAGAGCAGGCGTGCAAGAGCTTTCCGTGCAGCTTTTGGGTGTCAAGAAGGTTGTGAGTGGGCGTTTCCAGCCAGGTGGCAATTGCTGACAAGTATTTCTCATGCTTTGCAGTGGCAATGCTGACCATCTTCTTCTCAAGGTTCCAGAGGAAGCTGATATACGGGACCTCCATTGCAAAGGGAATATCCTTGCTCTTCTCCACTGGGATGCCCAGCTTTGCGTATAGGGTATCAATGTCATGCATGCTGTATGTGAAATCCTGGTCCCAGTGTGATCTGGGGCTGCTCTGAGAGCAGTCTTGAAGAAGGGTTGCACAATCTTCGTTGAACTCTTCTGGAGCACTGTCTGGCTTTGTTTTTCCTTTGAACCAAAAGTGCCCTCCATCTTGTCGCTGCCTGCCATTCTCCCGAATCTCTGCTGCCCATTGAATTTGCTTTCTGTTGTAGGCCTCCTGCTTGGACCTGAGAATTCAGAAGAAAATGTGATCATCAACCCATTTTGAGACTGGCCCAAGGCCAGCGGTGCGGACGAGCTGAGCTCCTGCATTGCCCACTCTGCTGTAAATCCCTGCACCTGACGCCAGCCCAAAGCAGTTGCATAGATCGATGATAAAGGTGTCTGGGCCCACTCGTATGACCAGCCCTGGCCACTGAGACAGGTGGAGAGGGACTGTGCAATAAGCCTCCTTGATGTCTCTGATTGTTGAACGCCATGGAGCACAGCTAATGCGCAGGCAGACAGGAGGCCAATGTATATGACTTGGGAGGACATATTTACCTGGTAGTAGAATGTAGTTTAAGAGTTGCTAGATAGCTTAACAGGTGGTAGTTAAGAGGCAAGAGATATATTTCATATAGGGCTAAACTACAGCCCTTATATACCTATTCTACAAGCGTATTAGTAATCAAGTTACACGCTACATGTGATAAGTAAATATATATATAGACATTGCTAGAATGTTCCAGCATAGTCTAGACTCATGTATGAGTCTGTATGAGTAATAATGATGCAAGTGGATGTGTCATGGTTTATAATACTTTAGTCATGTATATGACATCAGCATATTTACTTAGTCATATATCTGACATAAGTGTAGTAGATCATTCTAAGTTCAACACTGATGGCTGCTTGCGATCCTGGTGGGAGTCTAGCAATGATGAGCCATACCATTTTGAAGGTTCCCCAAGTGCAGGGGTAGTCGTCTGAGTCAATGTGGCTGTTAATAGATCTTGCGTCATTGCTGTGTGCTTCCGAGTCATGTGGGTAGGAGAGGTTTTGTATGAGACGAAACTTTCCTGGCTTTCCAGGCTTTGGAATAATATTGAGTGGTGATGACTGGAAGGGTCCAACCAGTTCTTCCACTTGAGTCCTGGTGAGAGTGCTGATGTAGCGCCCTGCATTGAGCTCCGCTTGTATGATCTTATTGAATGGTTCTTTAAGCTCCTTGATGGCGGGCTTGTTGTCCAGAGTGAAGGTTGACAATATTTCTGGTATCCAGGCCTGCCACCACATCTCCAAACTCAACCAGCATGCCTGCCTCCTCCAGCTTGTGTTCCTAGGCATTGGCGATATAGGGTGTGACTGGTTCAAGCCCTCTGTGCTCAAGAACACTTCTGGGCCCTGTGCCCTGTCTTGCTGCACCCTGAGCACTCATGCTTGGAGTCATGGGTTGTGCTGCTGCAGCTGTTCTTGCCTTGCCAGTCTGAGCACAGGACGTTCCCTGCAGACATGACCAGGCGTCCCCTCTTGTTTCTGCGGCATCTCGCCTGCGAACCATCCCAGAGGGTCTTGAAGTTGCAGCTCCAGGTGTTGTGCGGGTGTTGTCCCAAGCAGACGGTACCTGCGGGGAGGGACAATTGGGAGCCCACTGCACCTTGCTGAAAAGACTGCCTGGCACACCATGGCTGGGCCGCCTTCTTTCAGTAGTCTGCGCCTCTTGCTGGGGATCTCAAGTGGTTGTGCTGCAATTTCCTGGCTTCTCTCAGATGAGGAGGAGTCTGACCTCCCTCTCTTGCCTGGTCCCCCTCTGGGGCGGTCCGTAAGGGAGAGCTTGAGCTTCTCTAGCTCCTTGATGCTGTGTTCCGCCAGTGGGTGGGGTGAAGACATGATTGATGTGTGCCCAGTTTAAGTACATGCAATGGCAGTATTAGAGGAGCAGCTGCGGCAAGGCAGTTGCAGGGATGTACTGGCGCAGCATGTGTAGCGTGTAGCGTGTGGCAGTTGCAAAGCAAGAGAGGCGTGTGGCAGTTTCAAACGAGGTGGTGGTTGGTGAGAAAGGCAACAGGACATTAGTACATAGAGCTTTGGTATGATTCTGTGGGAGAAAAACTGACCTGGTGTTGTGCCTTTCTTGCAATTGCTTGTTGTAAATCCTTTCTAGCAGGTCATTGTTTATGATGCCAATGTTGAAAATGCCTTCATCGCCTGGTGCCTTCATGTTGTCATGCCACCTCAGCCTGATGTCTGCTGCGTAGCATACCAGAGCTTGTTTGCCACCTGGTCTTGTGCAGACTTTGTGCCCATCGAGCTTGTAGAAAAAGGTGGACAGTGCAACCACTTGCTCCTCTGACCATCCTTCCTTCTCCATGTGCTTCAACATGACTGTCTTGGCCATGGAAATCCGTCCCCATGAGAGGTCTATGTCCTTGACAACCTTGCTTGATGGCTTGTGTGCTGCCATCGGCTTGAGGATGATTTGATCCTTGTGGCAGGTTGCTGCAAGGGCATCCACCATTGTTTTGTCACTGTTGTAGGCATCCCTGCACCCTTCAGGGGAGAAGTAATACAGTTCCACATATTCCTGTGCCCGTAGCTTGCTCAGGGCGTAGGACAATGGGCATGGTGTGAAGTTCGAGCCCACTACTTTGTTGGTTATCATGGGCCTCTCCTTCTGCTTCTTGGCCTGTGCCCTCACACCCTCATCTTTGTCTTGCCTTCTTCATGCCTCTGCCTCTCCTCTACCTCTCTCCGCCTCTCTTCCTCTGCCCTCCTCCTCTCCTCCTGCTGCTGGAGCTCTGCCTCCTCATTCTGTTCTGCCCACTGCTCCATTCTCTCTCTGTGCACTGAGTCCCACGCAGTCATGAATCTCTCTATGAGCTCCTCTAATGTTTCTCCCTCTTTTAGCCTCTCCTCCAGAATCACCCTCATTTCGGGGCTGCTGTAGTCTGGCCTGGCTTCCGTGGCCGGATCTCTCTCTAACCAATGACATGGCATTCTGTTGGGTTGGTGGCTTTTGGGCAGTATGTTTGTGATAGCAAGACGGTGAGATGTCTGTGTACTATTAAGACAAAAGACGACGATGAAGGGAGAGGCTCCGACGCCCAGTGAGAGGGATGGTGGCAGTCCGGGAGAGAGAGGCCAATGTGGCAGTGCTCCTGACTGCCTCCGCGAATCAAAGACACAGCCCTACCGCTGCTCTCATGCCTCGCTTCGCTCTAGGCTATCCAACAAACACGATTGTCGATGGGTAGCCCTCGAGGATCTGACGAGTGATGGCACGCAAAATTGCCCTGATGGAGAGCGAATCCGTGTACCGACAGTATGCGAAAGCCACCAATATCCTTTCATTGTCCTTAACTCGTTTGCGAATGTGAAGAATGGTAACGGCGCTGCAGATCTAATGAGCAGTCGAGCTGAGTACTCTACGGGAGGTCCTCATGCAAGTATGGTATTTCCAGGGCCCGCTATAAACCAAACACCATGAGTATCGAGCTACAAGACTTGAAATGTCTCTTACGAATTCCAGTTCCCCACAACATGCCTCCACCGCTGGCCGCCCACTCGACAAATACGGGTTCATCAAGAACCCACATACTTGTCTCTCCAATTTGCTTTCTTGAGCACATCCCAGCGTCCAAGTACATCTACAACACTCCCCCTTATTCGGACAATACACCTATCCTATATGTAAGTAAAGAATGAAGATCTCCAGGTAATCCTTTAGTGAATAAGTCAGCAAGATTATCCTGAGTGCGAACATATACTAAATCTAAATGTCCATTTTCAACATGGTCACGAATGAAATGAACAGCGATGTCAATGTGTTTGGTTCTGGAGTGAAACTCCGGGTGGTGAGCAATTACAATTGCGGCTTGATTGTCTGAGAAGATAGTTGAAGTCTCGGGGCAGTCGAATCCGAGTTCTTGAAGCAGCAAGCGATGCCATAAGATGTGTTTGGCAGAGTGAGTTGCAGCGAGGTATTCGGCTTCGGCTGTGGATAAAGCAACAGTAGCCTGTTTCTTTGCGTTCCATGCTACTGCACCTCCGGCAACTGTAACAACGTATCCGCTGGTGGATTTGCGGTCGTAGTTGTTGGCCCAATCTGCATCGCAGTAGAAGTATGAGTTGGGGTTCAGCTCGTCGAGATCTCCTCCATAGGTGAGGATGTGGTGCTTAGTGTACTTGAGGTAGCGAAAGCTTCGCTTGACAGCGGTCCAGTAAGCCCGTTGAGGCTTGGCTGAGTATTGCGCCAGCTTGACGACGGCGAATGCGATGTCTGGTCGTGTGGCAAGTGCAAGATACATGAGAGAACCAATGAGGGTGAGGTAACCAACTTGTAGACGCTCATCTGACTCCCCCTGAGTCGAATCTTGAGTGAGCTTTGTGAAATCGTCAAGCTTGACGTGAGGATCCATAGGCGTACTAGCTGGGGTAATGTCTTCAAGGTTAAAACGCTTGAGCATTGTGTCGATGTAGTGGGCTTGAGAAAGCGAGATGGCGTGGTCTTCCTGTCGAATCTTAATACCAAGAATCATGTCTGGCTGACCCAATGACTTCGTTTCAAAGAATCCCTTGAGCTCTTGCTCGATGCGGTCATTTAATGCGTCGGTCGTTGAGACAGAGATGATATCGTCGACCCATACGAGTAGAATTGTGAAGTTGTTGTTGATTCGTCGAATATAGATGCAGTAGTCGGATTTGAGCTGCTGAAAACCGATTTCTTCGATTTTGGAGTTGAGTCCGTGGTTCCACACATTGCCAGCCTGTTTGAGTCCGTAAAGCGAGCGCTTAAGGATGCATACGTCGTCTGTATCATCCTCATAGCCTGGGGGTTGCTGCATATAGATTTCTTCGTCCAATTTCCCATGTAGGTAGGCGCCCTTTATGTCGAATTGGCGTAACTTCCAGTTGTTGACTGCTGCAAGTGCCAGAATTAAGCGTAGAGATTTGAATCGCATGACTGGTGCGAATGTACCGTTTCTGTCGTAGTCTTCGCCCGGTTTCTGTGAGTATCCTTGAGCAACAAGCCTTGCCTTGTATTTGTGACTTTGCCATGCTCGTTTCGTTTCTTTGCAAAGACCCAGCGACATCCAACGATTTTCCTGCCCTTAGGTAGCTTTCCCTTGACCCAAGTTGTCATCTTCTTCAAGGTACTAACTTCTTCGTCCATAGCAGCCTTCCACTGGTCCTTTTCCGGCCCTTCCAATGCCTCCTGGACTGTTGCTGGTACGTCTGCATCTTCTCCTTTGCTAGTTACCAATGCGGCCTCATTCACTATGTCCTGAATGAATTGTTCGAATGCGAGATTTGCTTTCTCCGTTGTCTTCTGTCTAGTCTTAGAAGATTCTGTTGGTCTGTCGATTTGGGGTGGTGGAGTTGAAGCTGGGGATGGTGTATAGCAAAGGGTTGCGGGTTTACGAGCTTGGGGGTTTGCTGCAAGCTTGTAGTCAATGGGATTCTTCCTTTCTCGAAGTTTCCTGCGATCTCCGTGTTCTTTGGTGCTGGTTTGTTCGTTATTGGTGTGTGACTCATTTGGAGCGGGTGTAGAAGCTGGAGGCAAGTCTTCCTTTGCTTGAGGTTGCTGAGGTTCGGGTTGCAAGTCTGTGTCCTTCAAAATCTCCCCCTCAGACCACACACCCGGAACATAAGTGACTTCCAACTCCTTTAAATCGTCATTTTCGTTCCAAACAAAGTTGCGCGTGACTTTAATGGTCCTGGTGCTCGGGTCGTAGTACCTGATCGATTTAGAACCATCCATAAACCCCACAAATACCATTTTCCTTGATTTCGGATCCAACTTTGACCTTCCCTCTCGTTCATCGAGAACCCATACTTCTGAACCGAATTCTCTCAAATGGGATACACTGGGCTTTGTCCCATGCCATGCTTCATAGGGGGTTTTGCCTTCCAAGGCTCGGGTAGGTGCTCGGTTGCGTAGATATGCTGCATGTGCGACTGCTTCATCCCATAAGAACCCAGGCAAGTCCTTTGCGAATAACATTGCCCTTGCCAACTCCAAAAGCGTCCAATTGAAGCGTTCTGCAACCCCATTTTGCGAAGGTGAATATGGTGCTGTTGGCTCAATGACAATACCATTCTCTTCAGCAAATTTCTTCAGCTTCTCGTTGATGAGTTCCTTGCCATTGTCGAAGCGCATAAATTGAGGTACTTTGCCAAAACGGTTCTTGAGAGTTATGATGTGCCCCCTAATGCATTCAAAGGCGTCTGACTTGTCTCGAAGAAATAATACGGTGACATATCGGCTTGCATCATCTGTAAACAAGATGTAATACCTCCATTTTCCCACAGAGGTTTTCCGAGCTGGTCCCCATACATCCGACATGACCCTTTCCCCTGCTGACTCTGCCCGATGTTCCGCTTCCTTTGGGAATTTTCGGTGTGCATGTTTTGACTTGATGCATGATTCGCAAGTTTGCGATGGAATTGAAGATTCATCAACATGAAAACCTTCAACTAGCCCCTTCCTCTGAAGCGTCTGGAGCGAAGAAAACGAGAGGTGACCATATCGCCGATGCCACTGGTCCCATGTCAGCTTGATTGATGCGGCGTAATTTGTCCGTTCCTGTCCCAACAACTGAGCCCTTGCCTTTAGGCGATATAAGCGCCCATGTTTGTGTCCCGCACCAACTATCCGTCCGTTTTTATCCTTCAAAATGCACTTCCCACTCTCAAATTCAATCTTCCCTCCTGCATCATCGAAGCGACTGACGGAAAGCAGGCAGTTTGGTGCATCAGGGACATGTAACACATCACGCAGTGTGTGTCTTCTGAGAGTTGTTCCGTTGGCTGCGAAGTTAACGATGACAGTCCCACGCCCTTCTGTCCTTGCTGGGTTTGGTCCTATGCCTTGTATATTTGCGTTGAGGGGGTAGTAGTTGACAAATGCATCCCTTGCTGTGCAGATATGCGAAGTGGTGCCGGAGTCAAGTAGCCAGTCATAACGTGAAGTATCTGGGTTGTTAGCGCTTGGGTTTGCCATATATGTGACGTCGTTTAATGATGTGCTCGTGTCATTTGCTTGATGCGTTCGGTTCGGGTTTCTTTGTCCCTTTGGTCCTTGACCTTCCCTTCCACCTCCTTTAGCCCAACACTCTGCCCGAATATGTCCCTTCTTGTGACAATTGAAACATTCCTTCGAATTTCCATCCCTCTTCCCACCTGGCTTCTTCCCAGCCTGTAGAGTTGTCCCAGCACTTTCTTCGCTCCGCCCCTTCCGGCGCCTATCTTCTTCCAATAGAATTGCAACCAACTCGTATGAAGAGATGGTGGGAGAGTTCCCAGTGGCGCCAAGGTAAGCTGATGTGTATGAATCCCATGACTCGGGAAGTGAGGTGATAAGAATCATGAAGAAATCTTCATCGCTAACGAGATTTCCCATGTTGTGTAATTCACCTTGAAGTTGTCGGAGGGTAGATACATGTTCTACCATGTCGAAACCTTCTTCTGCCATTGCCCGATAGAGACGGCGGTGTGTTGCCAGTATTCCGAGGCGACCTTTCGATTCTTTGACTTGAGTGAGTTGTTTCCACATCTGTCTTGCTGTTGATGCTCCGCTGAGATGAATCATTTCGCTATCTCCAACAGACAGCTCGAGACGAGTGCGAGCCTTTGCATCGTTTGCCAACCACTTCTCCCTCTCTGCTTTTTCCTCCGACAACAGATCCTGTCCCTTTGCCACCTTTTCTGATCCCGGAGCATCCTCTAAAACACACTTCTCCAGTCCAAGGTCACGCAAAATTGCTAAAAAGTGTTGCTTCCACGGAAGCCAATTCGTGGCCTTCAGCAGTTCCAAACGATATGGATTCGAGTATTCCGATGACATGGTGGTAGGTTACTGCAATGAGAGAGTTGAGAGCGAGTGGAGAGATAAGATAATGAGTGTATCGATGTCTTCGATGAATTTGGCGTCCCTTAGTCTTGCGCAGGGCCCATAACCTATTATGCGCAGCTATATGAGATTGAGAACTCAAGATTGATAATATTTGATGGCCTAGTAGGCCTTATATACCTATCTACAAAGGTTCTAGAAAATACTATAAAATTTACTGAAACTCGGGAAAATATTCAAATGGAGAAATAGGCGCGCATCGAATATTCGAGCAAATGCTTGGTGCGGGGGCCGAGCGCATCCCAGCGTCCGAGTACATCTACAACAGGACATACCAATACAAATGGAGGCCGCGATTAGTGGCAACGTGCAGTGCATCACAGCCGCCCCATCGCACCTCACGCGACCTCCCCTTCAAACTTCCCCTCCAGCAATCGCGGGCCACCTATGCAAAGCTTACGGCGATCAACCTCCAGGTCAGGCGCATTAATAACAACCGCCTATATTCTATAAAGTCATAGCAGGATCCGATTTAGTGTACGTTAAGGGAGTATATCAGAAAACATACGTACCTCGCACGCTCATGCTCAGTTTCATCCGACAAGATAGGAGTCATAGCCATCACAGAAGATGGCGAAGAAGTCCTGAAAGCTGCTTCTTTCGGACTTGAAGGGCCGCAAACGAAGCGTAGGATACCGAACGTCGCCGCAAATCCGTGCCATTCGCTTTTATGCCGCGCCCAGTTCATCCCCGACCCCCTTCTATACCAGCCCCCATTACACATCCCTAAACATCCACAACGTGCACCTTGCGCCTGTTCTTCGAATTCCCGAAAGTAGATGGGTGTTAATGTTGGAACTTGGAGGAGTGTGGACAGTGGCGCTAGTAGTGTTGTAGAATGGCGGTGTAAGCATTGCTGCTAGGCTAGCCTTCTGGTGTACGTTGTATCCCCTGATTCTTTCAGATAACGTCCTTTCTTTCCCATACTCTCCCGGCCCTCTCCAATAGTTCTGATTTGGTATGGCGTTGCTGCTGGTATTGAAAGGGGGTTGGTGCTGGCGTTGAGGGTGATGGTGCCAAAGACGGTTCTAGTCTCGGATATTGAATGGGGCATGGCAGATGCCGCCGAGTAACAGTGATGGCAACAACAATGGATTGTGGTGGGGCATCGCTCGAACCAAGCTCGAACAGGCTCAGAATCTGTGAAGCCTGTTCTCAGTGTCATTCACAAACACAAATCGAGTCAACGCACTTGTTATAAGGGTGTTCTCGCTGAAGAGTGCAATCCAAAGTGTGCAGTAGCATGACCGTAGCGCAAAGGTGAGCTCCGAGATTACGTCCTTCGCCCTTCAGGGAACTTTGATGGTCTATTGGTGAATCTGGCCATTTGTTTCGCTCCGGGCACTTGGATCAAGAACGGCTGTGTTACTACGCCCCTGCTACCAGTGCTTGCTAAAGATGTTTGTATTAGTCCATAGACCCCTCAAGATAAAACATATAGACTGAGAAAGAATACGCACTGTATTTCAAGTTCCTTGCGAACGTTCAGTGGCGGAGGTCGTGGAAAGCATTCAGAACAAGCCAAGCCGCTTGTGGCGGAGAAGTCATTCCCACGCTGCAACAATGCCGCACGGCTGCCCGAGGCGCATCAATGGCGCCCTGGCCAACTGTGGCTTTCCGCCGTTCGTCGAACCTTACCTAAAAAGAAGGTCCTACACTGTCTTAGCCCCAACATTGATCTGACATCATCGCCTCTAAATAAACCATTCAATAAAGACCCAACTCAAACTTAAATTGGCGAGTCGCTATTCTCTCGAGTCTAAGACTCTTCCTTAAAGTTCCTTTACTTGTCTTTTACATCGATTTGGTGCAGATTGTCTTCCCCATCCAGCCCTCGGCATTGGCAGATATTCGTCAAATCTCCCCCATCATCGTTCTCGCCATCAACAGCAAAATCACTCTCTGTCAAATACAAACCGTTCCAGTCTCCAGAGCCAAGTAGCGACAGTCAGTGCGGCATTTGTCGTTGGGGTAACCATATTCCAATTACGATGCTTCAAGCTACATCATAGGAGATTTTATGCAAGGCCCAGGAATGAATCAGAGTTATACATAACTGAACGAAAGATCTGACTGACTGGAAATTTGACATCGAAATGCCCGCCCACAGCCGTTTCTGTGTGCGGCGAACGGTTGACATCGCACAGGATTGCGTAGCGCTCAACTTGTGGACGGAGCGCCGGAATCGGACGGACGAGCATATGGTTATCCTGGTAATACGTGTCATACGCGTCTTTGCTGGTATCTCAATCACAGACAGCAGAAAATCCAGCAGGAATCGGGTGTAGTCAAGGAAAACGCTCCGCAGCATGATTATGGATTAGATCGTAGGTAAAATCAGCTCGGATTCACCTCAGAGACTCTTCTAACCAAAGTTCATCGGGCCTGCTTGAGACGGGGAAAGCCTTATGTAAATCGAGATCTATCTATTACTGAATACAAGGAAAGCAGTGCACTGTATCACGACGCCTCTCAACAGATAAAAAGGCTTTCATGTTTGTGGGCACATTCATCCGGCTTCGGGCACTGGACGGTCTCGGCGGTAGCAATAGAGTGACCCAATATCAACGCCAAGTCCGCGCTCATCCAGAACTTGAAGTCCACAGTTGCCTATATATAAGGGTACCAGTAGGCAGGCCATTGATAGCAAACACTTTTACCTCCACAGGGTCCACTCTTGACGCACTTTCCGCCTCATATTGAAGTACCGCCAATGAATTTGCGATTTATTGCCACAGTGGCGCTGGGCGTTGCGTTGACGGCTCTACCACACGCTGCTGCGTACGACACTCACCTTGAACAACTCGAAGCGTATGTGCTGCCCTTACTCTGATAGCAATATAGTGGATAGTCGGCTAACATCTGAGCACGCAGTCGCGACCTCGCAGTTGAAGATGATTACCTAGGATTGACCTCGCGAGAGCTTGGACTTGACGACGATATGTACGTCCGTGACGAATGGGACGACATAGATGCGTAAGTACTGGGTATAGATCAAAGATCTCCATCCACAGCGTTTAAATCATCTCATTCTCTAGCCGCTCTCTCGACGAGGCACTTGAAGATCTTACCACCCGTGCGCTCCAAGAGCTTGAAGAAGAACTCATCAGCAGATCCTACCTCGACGCCATCGATGACCTCGAAGCTCGTGAGCCCTTGTCAAAACTGGCTTCGTCTCTGGGTAAGAAGGCCTTCCGGTTTGCAGGGAAAAGGGCAAAGGGTTATGCGGAGAATCGGATGCAACAAGGGAAGGGACTCGGTTTGAGGAAGGGGTTCAATAGATTTAGAAGTTGGAGGAATAGGAGGAAGGTTCCAGCCCCGGGAGGGCAGGAGTGATTCGACTGAAGGATACCGCTACCGCTTTGAGCCCTTTATTAGTGTATAAAGCAGTCGCATCGATGGTTGATTTGTTCTGATGTATTATTACCCAACTTGTGCAATTATTGAAGCTGATGTGTGGTATATGACTTGTATCGTTGGGGAAGCTCCTGTCTGGATAAACAGCAGGGAGTCAAATTATCAATCAAGTTTTATTCGCCTTTATGTCCGAAGGAGCTGCCATGTTCGAGGGATTTAATCGGGTTGGACGGGGGGCATGCACTGTGATGTCGTTCGCATTGCCCACAGATCGACCAGTAGTGACCCTAAAAATAATTAACTGGGGCGCAAGGACCTATGGCATATGGGCATATCAGTGCTGTTATATTCAAGGTGCTGGACATGGCTCACCGCAAAGGTTTCATGCAGAGTTTGAAGGATAGAGGCTACTCTTTCCTGAGTGGCAGTGAACCGCAAAGCTGCCGGAGCAAGGCGGATATACCGATCGATGTCCTCGGGCTCCTCTGAGAAAAGAAACTGCACGTAAGGCTGATTGGCATGTCGTATGAATCCTGCAATGGTAGCTCCAACGCCGAAGATCGCCAGAGGCAAAGCAGATTCAATGAGTATGGCAACAGGCCCGCTATACAGTGAGCGTTTTACGCTTGGCTGAAGCAGTGCAGAAATCCTCCGGCGGAAAGTGGTCAGCCGAATGATGATGAGAGACGTTGCAGTGACGTTGAACACAACTGTCGATAGAGTCGATAAGGATTGCAAGAGGTAGCCGTTAGCAACGAGGCCTGTAGCACTAATTGTCATAGTGGTGATGAGTACTCCTAGTGAATGGAGCTGAGTTCTGATGAATACTTGAGTATTCGAAAAGTTGGACCTACCAATCGCACCAATGTATGCGAGCGCTGGAACTGCGAGAACCAACCATTGGGTTTTCCAAAACACATAACACCGCAAAAGCTTCATGATTTGGATATCAATGCAGGAAATTCTGATTCAAGATATAAGCTCACCAGTACGCCATCCGCCAGGGTAATAGTAAAAAGATTGAGGATTGTCGGCATTTTCGACATTATATCAGTCCAGTCATCGGTCTCGCTTGCTATCAGCGCTTCTGTGCTCCCAAGAACTTGAATGGCGTTGTGAGAAATGACCCCAGTGAAGGCCATGGCAAGGGTAGAAGTGGCCAGAAGAACAAAGCTCGTCACGATATAAAAAGCGCGCCCCTTTCGTAGCGGAGCTGGAGTTTCCAGGAATACGGCAAGGCCATAAAAACATATGCAAATCTGCAACCCTGGCGCATATGGGGTCAGAAAGACACAAATGGAGGCAGTTCTCGACGTACCTATTGCGAAAAATGATATGCATAAATCTACAAGTAGAGCCCGAGAATGGCTTCCCGTATAATACTCGTTGGCCCAGATAAGTTCATTGAGCTCATCCTCAGTAATCTCTAGGCCTGCCATAACTTTGAGCGGGAAGGCGTAAGAACCAGCTTGGGGTTGCTTATGTTAGTGGGCGACAATGGGGTGTGACGGAGGGCTTATAAGTGTGCACAGCCATAGATGACGCTGATATCGTACTACACAAATCATAGTATCCCAGCGCCCAAAGCTTACAGTGATGTACATGGCAGGCCCACATGAGGTTGACGGCCCCGTATCTCCGTATGCATATTTAGTATTGGGGGTACTGAATGCTTTAACTTGTGAATCAACCAAAGGCTTGAAATCTAATGCGTAGAGCGTGTCATGAGAGAGATTAACATGTTCACTCAACTGAAGTGCGACTGGTGCGAAGCATCCCCATTCCCTATTAGGAGGTTGTGTAGCTAAATTATGATATTTGAGCTTGGATTAGCTTCTGTAGATATGTTGTTGATATTAGATAATAAGTATGGCGAGTACAGTTTTACATCTCTGTTTCCGTTAACAGCGGTCTAAACTCTAGGCTGTGTATGGGCTAACGTGATGAATCGACTGATACAGGGTATTCTTAGTGTACTAGTAGCACACCTAGAGCACAGGGTTAGGGGTGAAAGCAAAGAAGTTATAAAAGAGTCAGGTCTCCATGTATATGGCGTACACATTTACTACCCGACACCAATTTGCACTGACTGCGATGTTTCTGGCAGAGTTTGCTCTCTTCCTCTCATTCGGCGCATTTATAGTAGCGGCGATGTCGTGGCATCTGCAGGGTGCTCATGACCTTGTTAAGGAGAGCTCATACGTCTCAAATCGTTCCGGTGGATGGTGGGCGTGAGTTATTACATTGAGACCCGTTGACTACTGCAACCTTCCCAGCTCATCTCCAACGCAGCACAGAGTACGTTTCCTCAAGGTTCCAGCACCAGGTCTGCCTGAGATCTCGCTTCAGTGGTAAGTATCGGTCGTTAATCGAATACATCATTCTCCCACAGACTCCAGAGCGTCTGTGTGCGATTCTGACTCATACTCTCAACAGCGCTCAAAGTCACGGAAGCCGGGATTACTTTGATAATCCCCAGTGGACCATCTGAGCTGCAAAATGGTGCATGGGGGCCAATAGAGCTTACGGTAACCCTTTTGGGCTTGGTTTTGCTCGCTCTTTAGATAGAGAGTACAACGTTCCGTAGCACCTTGCTATACCGGCACGAGAAACGGCTCCATGTCTCTCAAAAAATGATACCATGGAGCGCCCATTCGATCGGCATGATGTCGTCACGAAGATCTTACGATCTCTGTCAAAGTAATCTCGCTATGCTGGCCCTGGTTCTTCGTCTTGAAGTAATACTCGAAATTTGGCTCGTTCTGCATCTATGTAAACCACTCAGAAGGCAAAGGCTTTGTAAACACATACAAGCCGTCTGATCCTCGTCTTCTGAACCTTGATTGTCCATTATTGAACAACAGTTGCACTGAGTCCGCTATCGCCTACTCCGGGCACCCCGCATATGTAAAAATAGAACACCACAATGCGCTCACAACTAAGTCGACGGCAGAGACGAAAAAGACATGCGCCTGTCTCGGTCACGTCAGGTCAACTAACGCCCTGTCCGGTGACCGTGGCCACACTGAATAAATAAATAGTCGATAGGCTCGCTGTATCTGTCCAGTTCAGTCCCATACACCCTCCTTCAGTCAGACCAGTTACAGTCCTTTCACCATGCTTATTCTTAAAACCGTCTTCCCCCTTGCTGCACTCGCCACCCTAGTCTTGGCTCAGGATATGTCCCAGTGCTCTGCAGGCTGTGCCAAGGCTGCTATTGAGGCCACGGGAGGATGGTAAGTGCACTTCTATCTCTATACGTCTAACTCGCGATTGACCTCTTTCTTTCTGTGAAATAGCACTGCCGAAGACACTGCATGCCTTTGCGGGAATGCACAGTACCCGATCGACATCTTGGGGTGCCTTCGAGATACCTGCAACCACGACGAGTCCGTTTTGCAGGCGACCAAGGAGCAGCTGGTCAAGGCATGTGCAGGTAAGTTCAATCTTGAGTAACATGGAGAGGTTTTAATACTTACGTCGATCATAGCCGTCAGCGTCACACCCTCTGGAACGACTGGACCTGCGCGCACCTTTACAGGGATTCCAACCAACACCGCAGTTCTCAAAAGCGGCGCGTCAAATCTCATGATTCAGGCTGAATTAGCTATAGTAGCTGTAGGCGCTGCTGCCCTGATTGGACTGGGTTTGTAGACCTATCTAGACTCACATTCAGTTCTGTACATTTGTATGAAATTGGTTTAACCCTACGAGTATTTTGATACATATATACACGCACACTTTGGAGCTATGTTTGTGGGCCTTAAGTTGTAATCAATATATACAGTGATGCACTGGAGTCTGACGTTGACACTGGCAGTCCGCAGACATGATCAAAGAACAAGCATGTTGAGCTGGATAGCCCATATAAAGGTTGTATAAACGCGTCGATGTCTCGTAATCTACCTTCATCGCCTTATGATTCGAGACCACCCAGCTGTGGCTGACATTCGAGACAATTTATCTGCCAGAGCTCGCTCTCTTCGTCTCTCTCTGATGTGGCCTGAATGTTATTTCTAGTTTTGCTGGACGGTCTGTGGATACTGTTGCACCTGTGAGCGGCTACTTGGAGAATTTCACTCAGGTCCTACACAATCCTCAGACCGCCTGTTACTTCCACCTTGCAGCGGAGGCTACCTTTTATTAGCATACCGGTGTCACCGAGCCGACTTGACTTGCCCAATATTTGACAGGGACTTGCGTAAACGTGCGTCAATCCCACATGGGATATCATATCCGGGTGGTCTCACTAACGTTGGTATATATTGACTACAGCGCTCATCACCACGGAGGCCACAACGACACGAGTCACTCGGGCTTAAATGTGAAGGCACTAGTACTGTAGCCTCACAGTCACGGAACCCGTGGAATTTCCAACCGATTAACAATGGAACTTGCAGTAACACCCATGGGCTGTTTAATATCCCTCTCTAGTTATGGGGCGTAATTTAGATATGTGGTATAACTATTAGCGTTCTACACACGCTGCAGCCTCCGCTTGGCTCCCGCCGTGAAAGCTGAAGATCCGGGAGCCGGAGCGCCCACCAGACCATGTAGTAACGTTAACGTACATGTTAGTATGTTCCCAATCATGAACATATGAGTAGACCTGTGTAAACGTGGAACGGACGCTCATCATCCGCATCTCAGTTAGGTAGAACCATTGCAATGAAGCCGCCCATTCCGGCCCCCCCGCGGAAGTGAGAAACAGCATACAGAGCGCGCTGAAAGGAAAGGATCGACGCCAGAGGTGTAGTCTCCCAGCGCCTGTCACGGAAATTCTGTGTCGATCAAGGCGCCCAGCCCGGGTAGGTATGGACACAATCCATTCACGATTTATATAAGTACTCGAGGAACTCAAGGGAATTGATCATCCGACCTCAGATACTTACTTCCCACTTGACGCCTGCACTGCCATGCTTCTCAAATCTTTGCTTCTTTCCTTCGTCAGTATTTCGAGCGTCCTTGCACAGTCCGGGAGGTCTCCATGCTCCGATGGATGCGTGCAAGCCGCGATTGCTGCCACCGGGAAATGCACGTACGTCCACCAGGCTCCAGCCAAGGAACTTCTTGGATCCATGCATATTATTAAATTCCTTTACATGTAACAGTGGTGTCGCAGACATTGACTGCATCTGTGGAAATGCGCAGTACCCGATAGACCTTGCCAACTGCCTCCAAACCCATTGCAAAGCAGATAGTACGATCACCGACGCCGCAAACGAGGGGCTCAAGCAGAGTTGCGAAAGTGAGCACTCAGACCACGGTCTACAGTCCTTAAAGATATATTGTTGATCTTTGTCAAGAAAATAGCGTTACTGCGTCTGGAAACACTGGCCCTACCCGTACGTTCACTGGAATACCAACGAGCACGGTGGTCCTAAAAAGCAACTCGCCATCCAAACCGGTCCACACCGTCACCCTAAGCATTACATTCGCTGCGGGCATAGTTGGGCTGCTTCTTTTAACCTAGCCCTACCAGTGGTTTACTTTTACTTGAATTTCCGGGAGGGGGGGATCGATGTATATACCGCCCTAGATCATGTTCCCAGCTTGCGCAAGTATTTGATAGCTGAATGACATAACAAACCTCCCCAACCCCTTTGTCTGACTCAAATATCTCGAGCTGACCTTACCCACAGACATTCCACTCGTGACATTGCATCGCATTTTAAATATCAAAGCCTCAGTCTAAGATGATATTCCAACTTCTTGAACGTGGAAGTGGCCCTAGCTAAGGGGAATATGAAGTGGTTATGCAGCTGACTTACTTATTTCACCGAGACTCTAGTAGAAGGCCAGTACCAGAAGGCCGAGTTAAAACATGGAAGCACTCTCGAATATGGGCCCACCCTAGCCCAGACTGAAGGGTCCAAATTGTTTTTGTAAGTACTTTAGAGTGGGTACCGAGTCGCCCCTCAGCGTATCTTATCTATGATTCTCTATCTCCTCCGTCTGATCCGGAGATCTTGTGCGGCAGTCCCCGCCAGATTCCCACAATACCGGCAATGTCCGAGACGCTAAATCGCTTCATTCGCTTCATTCATCTGAACTCCCCAGGCTGGACGAAATGTCAAGATACGCGCCAACTTCTCCATGAATGTTCTAAATTCAGCGTAAGCTTTGTGGACTCTCCTCTGTCTCTGTTCCTAATCCCCTCAGTACTCGACAGTCGCTGAGAGTGTCACTACAAGTGTTCTTTCCTAATTGACCCGAAATAAAAAGACAACTCCCACCGTTTGCCACGACGACGATCACAAGGTCACTTACCCGAATCTTTGAACCCTTTTGACTTTCAAAGTAGAGGTGGAATCCCGAGGGCAAACACTGAGCACAGTATTGACAGGCTTGATATTGAAAAAGGCAAGATGGCATTAGCGTCGTCCTAGTGGTCACCTGGAAGACAGTCGATTCAGAGATAACTAACGTTGCGAATTGTAAAATCGTTCTCCGCAGTGCGATGAGGACCTCAGAATATTCCCACTATTCTCTCAGCCGCCACCGCCACGACTGAAACTAGCTTTCCATCAATCCTCTGGGTTCCCATTGAAATGTGTACCTTGCCCTCGCATCGTGACTTTTCTATTCACCTGGGAACTGGTTGTGGGTCGACCATCAACGACAGCAGTTATGTACGATACATCTGGGTGCGGTAATGAATTGCCCCTTGGTCAACGTTTTTAATTTTGGAATTTTCAGATGTCATCGTGGGGGTAGATTTTGATTGTTTCTGCCCTTATACCGTACGATGTCCAAACGGGTTTACGCAGAGTAAGGATTGGTACGCGGTGCTTTTTTAACAGCTCGTCTTCCACGATGGATATTGACCATCATCCTCATGACACAACGACTATGTACAGAAAACAACTAATGTTCTGGGAGATATGCGGAGCTCGATGAATGGCTGTCGTTTCTCTGGTCGAAATATCCTCGAGTAGACGCATCATTTCTCGACCGCCGAAAGCTCCACCACTCACAAGCGACGCCTCCGGGGTCGTAATGCCTGGTCAACCGTTTGTCATGTTTCCAAAAATGGGTAGGCAGTGGCAGCCACCATCATGACCGATTTCCTTTACAGTGGCAACGGACTCAGATATTCCCGAGGCTCTGGTACACTCGAATGGAAACCTTGTACGTTACTGGCGTTTCAAAGGGTATGAAAAGACCGCACGCAGACTCCCACAACCTTTGCTTCTTTCCCAACGATAAATAGTCTCGGTCGATCCACGGGTGGAGTTAGCTCGACTGACGAATATTTGAAGCCATGGATCTTCCGGCAGAGCTTGAGGGCAAACTTACACAGGCGCAGTTCAAATTTAAAGTGTACTATCTGGTTTGCTTCTGGCTAGAGGTGAGTTGCTCCCGGCAATTGTTTTAATTCGATTACTGACACAAGACACCATTATTCACGCTCAGTCTCTTCTTTATGGTGGGTATCAGAAATGCCAGGCATGAATAAAGGAACACCCGATCGACTTAACAGGACTCTTCAGGCCTTTACTTCTGCCTGTTTATCGCTGCGCTTAATATCATGATAAGGAAGCGTACACGCAATATGGTCTCGTCGCGTGTGTTCCTTACAGGTATTGTCGCCATGTTCATCATTATCTCATTCCACAACTGCAAGTTTCTCTATCGCTTTTCTGGACGAATTTAAACTGATTGTCCTCTAGTCTCGAACCTTTACTGCATGATTCGAGCTTACGCCTACGCAACGTCCTTTGAAGAGCCCGTTACAGCAATGCGAGACGCAGATAACTGGTGGGTATTTGCTTTTCCCCTGGTCCTTGCTTTGGTCATCTGGATCGGGGATGCCCTAGTTGTAAGTCAATGTGTCCCTCGCAGCGTATCACAGAGCTCAGCTTCTCTGTTCCATAGATCTATCGGTGCTGGTTAATTTGGAAAAAGAACTACTGGGTCATCGTCCTTCCCGTGCTCTTGTTTCTGGCAAGTCTGAGTAAGCCCCTTCTTTCCTTTTACAGTTGTGGTTTTTGAATCCGTGCACGTAGTCACGCACTCGTTCAATATCGCATGGTTTGGAAATCCAAACCGCGACACCATACCAACAACCTCAGGGTACATGCTGCACACCATCCGGGCGAATTTCCCGCTCCAATTCGCCCAAAATATTCTCACCACGAGTCTCATTGCATTCAAAATCTGGTCGCAGCACCGGAAGGTCAAGAAGGTTGGCGTTGTGCCCGCCAGTGGGCTCAACCTAATCTCTATCGTCCGAATCGTCATCGAGAGCGCATTGGTCTATACCATCTCGATGCTCGTCATGATCATCCTGTACTTTACTGGTAACCCCGCTGCTATCATCTTTCAGCATGCTCTCGTGCCCATTACAGGTACGCTTGTCATCTCCCACTCAGATCTAGAGTTCTCACCGTCCTAAAACACTCACACATTCATCCCCAGGAATGGTGTTCCTCCTGATTGCTATTCGGACCCATTCGATTCGCGAATCCGGGCAAAACGCCACCTCCAATTCCCTGATCCCATCTTGGATGCACGGCGAACATATCAACTCGACTCGACGATTCGCGATGGGAAATGGGAACATGCCCATGGTCACGACTGTGACCGAGGAGCACCGGCTGGACGACTTTACTTCGAGTGCCAAGATGGATATTGAAAGGTCGCCTGGTTCTCAAAGAGAAAGTGTCACCACCAGTCATGATATGAAACCGACAGCTGTGTAATTCCTTCTTAGTATGTAGTCATCATTGTAGCATACTTGACGTGTACATATAATCTTTACGCCCATTCGCCATAACTAGCCTGTTCTCCGTCACTTTTCTTTCTGAAACCGGACTTTACTTGATTTTCGGGTCGTAGACCGATACGGAGCCATCGACATGTGTCCGCCATTCGAGAAAGAACCATGATCAGGCTCAAATCAGGTTGTTATCAACGGATTTACTTCATCCGACATCTGGTCTCCTCCTGTCGTACGACGTGACATGGGAGAGAAATACGGAGAAGCTGGAACGCAGCAGTAGAGACGGGTAACTCTACCTGATCCTATTACGGTCACAGGCGGTATGTACGAAAATGGTGATGGGGCATCGCTGCACCCAGGAAGCCCGCCAATGCCGTTCTACATACACATAACTGCACAACCACAGTTTCCAGTCTTATTCATAAAGTGACAGCGAAGATTGGGAGGAAAGACTCGAAACTCCTGGCGGGAGAGGACGTTTAGGCAGACCACACGTGCTGCTGGTGTCGACCCTGGATGTGAGATACACTATTAGGGACTTAGAGTTCTCAAGATGATGAGATATGGATAGGCAACCACATTGGAGAATCCGGAGGTTGAGGTCACGCCCACTTGTAAGCCACGCGGGGAAAGTGATACCCTTCCGGGAGGTAGAAACAGGAGATTGTTAAGCCTAACGATAATTCCGTGCACAGTAGGACCCAAGAGGAATGCCCGTGAGCGTATGTATATGAGATGCTATTTCTGAACCATCAGCGGAGGTGTCACATCAGGAGCCCCAAAGGTGCAAATATACGCATGACTTGTGGTTACCTTTGGCCAGATTCCCGAGGAATTCGCCCCGATCCTCTCAGCCGGATGGCAGAAAGTGACATTGAGCAGTCAACTGTAGCCCGAGGAAAGCATTACATAGATAATGTGCCTTGCGGGAAAGGCCGAAATGGAACGTTGGGCGCCTACTCGAGCTGGCAGTCGTGTGCTCCGAGTCAGTGCTGTGCAGCCGATGATGTGTCCAGCATACGTGGTAGATTTTGGCCTTGTCCACGAGTGGCTTGAAGATTCGTTAGTCCCGATGATCTTGCGACTGAGGTAGCTGGAAAGATATACCGAAAACGATACTTGAAGGGACTTGATCAGGGGGTTCAAGAACGGCCCCAAGATAATGGTCACCATGCTCAAATGAAGGCCTGAAGAAAAGGGCTCACTGGAGGACGATGACTTGAACTCGATTCTCAATCCAGGTCCAAAACCACAGCTGGAGAGACTCTGACGAAGAGAGTCAGCGTTCGAATGTGCGCAACTGTTGTACCTCAACTTACCAATTCCTATGCCATTTTTTAATATCACCACCCAGTGCAGTGACGTCAGTAGAACATGAGCATATGGGTACCGCTCGATGTTCGGTAGAACCCGAATACTCTTCAACCAATCGCTAAACGCGCTCTTTCGTCTTCGTTCCAGGCCTATAAGAGCCTGCAAGTCAATTGGTTCCCAACCGCACGACACCGATAGTCCGAATCCGATGCAACATCGCCTGGCACAGAGCCAGTTTAGCCGGAGTACAAAAAGCGCCATCAAAAATGATTTCCAAACTCCGAAATCGCCCTATCCTCCTCACACCACGCGATCATGGCGCGGTATCCCAACGCAGGACCTCTCCTGCTCAAAAGACTCTCCTCTAACACCGCGAGCTCTTCCTCTCAAGCGTACACGACCATTAGGGCGAAGGCTACCCCATCCAAGGCCCACCTCCACAAACCTCTCCCAAGCTCGACTTTCCCCAAAGGATACCTCCTTACCGGCCTCCATGCTGGGGTGAAGAAGGTCTCTGGAGTCCCTGATCTTGCCCTCATCCTCAGTACCAGCTCGAATCCTACCACCGCAGCAGCATGCTTCACTCGCAACGCGTTCAAAGCTGCCCCAGTCGTCGTGAGTAACGAGGTATTGAAGGAGAACGGCGGGTATGCGAGAGGAGTCGTCGTGAACAGCGGTTGTGCAAACGCAGTTACTGGAAAGCAAGGGTTGGATGATGCCTGGAACATGATCAAAGAGACCGACAAGCTTCTTCCTCCTGCTCCTTCGTCAAGCAGCGGTGCGTAAATTTGCTGTTGACGCTGTGTTCGTCCTTGTTTACGTCCATGTCCCCGTCATTAGGTCCATTCAAGCACGAATCCCTGGTGATGTCGACTGGGGTAATTGGCCAGAACCTCCCTATCTCCAAGATCCTCGCCGGTATCCAGTCGCAGAGTCCCTCTGCCACGTCGACCCGCACTCTCAGCAACGAATTCACCGCCTGGGAACTCGCCGCAAAAGCCTTCATGACCACAGACACCTTCCCCAAGCTTCGTTCGCGAACATTCGAAATTGGCGGGGTCCAATACCATATGGCCGGGATGGACAAGGGCGCTGGTATGATCCATCCGGATATGGGGCCTGCTG
This sequence comes from Coprinopsis marcescibilis, assembly GCA_004369085.1. Lineage (NCBI taxonomy): Eukaryota > Fungi > Basidiomycota > Agaricomycetes > Agaricales > Psathyrellaceae > Coprinopsis > Coprinopsis marcescibilis. Next base: position 6,389 of record ML210387.1, on the reverse strand, counting down.
GTACCACGTTCGTCGGAGCCGGGAAGAAGAAGGAACTGCACGCGACCCTCCTCGGCTGCATCCTCACCGATGCAGCTGTCTCTCCTCGCAGCTTACAGAAGGCCCTCACCTACGCCGTCGACCGCAGCTTCAACTCTATCAGCGTGGATGGAGATATGTCAACCAACGACTCGATCTACCTCCTCGCCAACGGTGCCGCCTCGTCCTCGTCTTCCTTGCCCGTCATCGACTACCAGAACACGCCCGAGCTGTTCAATGCTTTCCAACAGCACCTCACGACCTTCGCATCCGACCTCGCTCAGCTCGTCGTCCGTGACGGCGAAGGCGCGACTAAATTCGTTACAGTCAGCGTCGTCGGCGCGCCCAGCTACCGTGATGCCCACAGCATTGCCTCGCGAATCAGCACCAGTGCCCTCGTAAAGACTGCCCTCTACGGCGAGGATGCCAACTGGGGAAGAATCCTGGCTGCAACTGGAAGCGTGCCCTTGAAAGGAGATGAATCCATCGATGGACTGCGTAAGCCTTTCTTGTTCCTAGAGTCAACGACGTTTTGCTGAAACGATGGCTTGTGTAGCTCAAGTACCACCAACCATCAACCCGAAAAAAGTCAGCGTGACAATCGTACCTTCAGATGGCTCTGCGCCCCTTCCTGTGCTCATCAACGGTGAACCAGAGAAGGTTAACGAAGAGAGGGCGAAGGAAATTATGGTCCAGGAAGAGTTCGAGCTACTCGTCGATCTCGGAGGAATCGGCGGAGGCAAGGGAGAGGCGAAATACTGGACCTGCGATTTCAGTTATGTGAGTCATGTCTCGCTTTAAATGTTTTGTATCGGGACTGACACAGTTTCTTTACGCAGGATTACGTCAAAATCAATGGGGACTACCGTTCGTGATCTGGAGTGTGAATTGGGACGGATTGAAAGGGTATTAGCATTAGAATCTGCTATGCTTGTTGTATCTCAGGAATAATATATGAAACACTTACTCAAATTTCGTCTCCAGACTCCTTGTTAGCTCCGAAACGGTCTAACTCGCTCAGTATTTCTGTAAAAGGCTCCACACACCTCCAGGATTGCCCCAGGTGCCGAGTCTTTCGGTGGGTCTTGCTTTTTATCCTGCCTCATTGCCAATTTTCCCGTGAGACAGGATAAAAAGGAAGTTGATTGGTGTGTTTCAACGTGAAAGGTGTCTAACTTATCAATACTCCCTGTTGGACAAGGAACTTGCAGTGTGATTCTGGCACCGATTTGGAACTCGGACTGGCATATACTGCAAGTTACTTCGAATTCCTACCTTGCCCGATATCGTGTTTCCCCCGCCGACGGTCCTATCATCGATTAAAGTGAGCACAGCTCGGTCATACTTACACTGCGACGCTTGTTAGATTCTAATCTAAATGGTGCTGAATCGACTTGAACGACGGACTCTTCGACCTTGGAGAGATAATTTTCTCAGGATCTCTGTGAACTTTGGGGCCGTGGTAAAGACCTTACATGGAGAAGAGAATATCGCCGCGGTGTGGGCGCGCTGGAAGACCACTTGGGTAATAGGCCCAGGGATGAACGGGCGCTGGACGATGGCTCTGAAGGTTTTGGGTTTTTTGGTTAGGGCTTCGCACTTCTTAAGGAAGGCAATCCACTACGCTCACAAGGTCGGCAAATACTGGGCCAATGCCGGAGTGGCAGACACGCACATGCCCTGCGAGCAATGCGGTGCCCCGGTGGAAGACATTGCCTACGTCCTCCTACACTGCTCAGTATCCGGCCAGGAAACGCGCTCAAAGCTCCACCAAATAAAAATAAAAGAAATCGCCGCGGCGATCTAATTGGATTACGTCACGAAGGATTGCCCCAGTGTCGGTACTCATAAAATCAGACACTGTACATAATCTATATTAGCTTACATCGCCCTGAACTTGCCTATAAGTGTACGTAGGTACCCGGCAACGTGATGGTCACCGGAATCTTGGTTATCAGGTGAGGGAGCAGAGGCATATGCCTCCTATAGAATCGCTGTGTGGTTGCCAAGGATACGCCATGGAACTCCTTCCAAGTGGAGAAGGTTACAAGTCATCCGAGAGGAATTCTAGATGTGTCGCAGCTTAAGAGTGGAATGTGCGTTGGGAGCTTGACTTCCGCAAGATGGCAAGTTGGGCGCGTTGTTCGGCACCGACGAATAGGTAGCTTTCAGGTAGCCAACAACATCGTAGGATCAGACCGAGCATCCATGCCCATGAAATAGTGCACTACAGATCCAATGAATCAGATCAAGGGGTAACGCACAAAACAATGCAAGAGAGGCAACGAGTTTGTGCCTTAGCTCGACATACAAAAGCTCGTGTGTCACTGGTTGTGATCTGATGTAATAGTTCTTGAAATCTAACCAATCTTGTTATAGCCCTGTCGTCGACTTGGTGACCTCGACTAGCGTCGATTTCGAACTGGAAATGGCAGTCAGCCTTGGCGCCGACCACTGTCCCACGAGGTGGTGAGGATACATACCCTTGAGTAAACAACAACTGCACGAAAGTTGTTGTGCAAGTCGTTATACAGCACCCGGTACGTAATCAGTTACTGATATGATATTTGAGTAGACAGTAGATATCCTCTTTTGTGAGGATATCGGGAATCACGACGCGACTGCAACCAAACCATAGTAACCTCAGTTTGTTTTCCAACAGACTCAAGTGGACAGGTATCACGTTCCATTCGACTCCATCGGGCAAACCTTGAAGCCTCCATTGCTGGTGTAGACACTGTCAACACTGGAACAACACTGGAACCTTTGCGGTTATGTGGATATGTCTTGAGACTTGAGGGTGCTGAACTCGAAATCGCGAAGCGGAGCTGACCACATAGTAGTCCTGGGTTGTGGAACATGGTAGAAGGCCGGGACCTCCGAGAAATGCTCGCTGATAGAGGCCGCATGTGCGTCCAGTCGCTTTTCATCATACTGTCCAGCATGGGCCGTGAATTTCAAGCTGTGTATACATACGTTCTTCGTGTACTTAAGGGTAGACGGGGCTCTATTCATGATTGAATCTGGCCGCCCGTCTCTTGTCGATCTTTTCAATGTCGATATCTGCTTTACAGCAAAAACTTGCACTTTTCATAGACGGAGCAACGTATAAGCAGATTAGTGACGTGAGTGCTAGCTATTAGTGTCCGTCTGTGCTGCTAACCTCATCTAATCATGTAGTACGTTCAAGGTTGGTGGGCAAATACGGTTTCCGAGTCAATCTCATGCCAGCGGAGCTAGTCTCGATGGCAACACTGGTGGTACGTGCAGAATCACATCCTACCTCTGCCTAATGCCCATTGAACATGCCCGTGAATTGTGCAGATCATTGATTATCTACAAACGTTTCGCCTTGAGGTCTGTACGTTCCTTTGTTAGTATTGCTTAGAGCCCAAAGCTCACAACCACAGGTGAAATATGTTTGGAGTACTCCGTGGAGTCTGATGAATACCCTATTCATGATGACCCGATATGCAGTTGTGGTTATTGCCCCTCTGAGTGCTACTTGTTGGTGAGGAGTGACACTAGTTAGGTGAAGATAACTGACACTTGACACAGATCATTTCATGGGAATGCCGCCCGACGTAAGTGCTCTATTGTCGGACGCTCGGTAGCTCTCACTATAGTTCAACGCAGAAATGCTATTTATTCTTCAGCCTCGCGTCACGTAAGTCCTTGATTACTGCAGTTTGTTCCGCTTGATCTAAATTCGTATTGGTAGTTTCAACTATGATCTCGGTCTTGCTGGCTGAAGGTAAGTGGTTTACATGTGGGATCCTTATAAACCATCAAGTCTCTTATTTATGGCATTCTATGCCGTCCACAGCAATCCAGCTTATGCGCGTGTATGCGATTTCAGGTCGCGGAGGGTTAATCACGACGTACCTGGTGCTTCACTTTATGGTATGTACGAGTCAAAGTACAGAGAAACTTACCAATCACCACCAAAGATTGTGCAAGCTGGCAAGTTCACACTCATGGGGAAGGCTTTGTCAACTATTCAATGTGTGTATCCGTTCTAAAGTTTGAACGGTTGCACTTCATGATACTCACGTGTCGCTGTACCGGCGTTTATTAAGATATACCTACCGTTGCCCCAAGAGCTATCAATTGTCTTCCCACTCTAACGGACCCAATTGGGAGGCATTTAGTCTCAGCGGTATTCGCACTTTCAGCCGCCAGTGAGCTTGGTAAGCAAAGCAAGCAAGATCGCAAAAGTAGTGATACTCATATCCTGGCTGCGGTGCCTCTCTAGTCATCTTTCTCTTCATGTGCTGGTTTGCGTTCAGGAAGTTCCGTGAATGCAGAAGTGGACTTTACACAATATTCATTCGGGATGGGGTCGTCTACTTTGTTTTGCTGACAGGTAAGTTCTGTGCATCTCGCTTTATATTACAATGAATCCGATATAACCAATCTTTTAATTTGTCAGTAATGGCTGCCACAAACACTTTAATGAGCCTTCTCGCCCCGGTAAGCCTCTACCTCCTGTAAGACCCAAGCATCGCGTGTTGTCTTATTTTTTGGATCGCCCGGTGCCGCAATTCTACAATAGCTTGGTTTTAGTTTGGCCTTTGCCAGGTATGTCACTTCTCCGATCCCTCCAATGGAGGGAAAGTCCGAAACAATACCGATTAACTCATACTTTATCAAGCATCCAATCTACTACAGCCTTCATCCTATCTACGAGAATGATTCTTCATCTGCGACGAGTGTCACAAGAACAACCCGTTGTCAGGATCTTGAATTGTTTGCAGCAACGTCAAGAAACACCTCTTTCCCCAGGTTCCATTCGGTTTGGCCCTTGGCTGAGCTCTGGTCTGGAGAATTCTTGGATCACAAACTCCATCGGTCGTTGAAGCATTACTCTCAAGCCTCAAGGTCTCAGCCGCTTCACAGGCAGTGGCAGCTATCAATCCACTTGTCATCCAATTCGTAGAATGTATAGTCTTCTCATTTTACATCTGAACGGATTCAGGAAGCCGGGGTCATATTTATGGTCTCGATAACTGAAGCTAGTATCCTGCGAGAATGCGCCCTATGTACACTGCTGTTGAGTGGGGTTTCATGGTTGTATGGTGGATGACGAGCATCAGTGCTGCTGATATTGGCACGGTAGACAACGAGCGTGGATTCCGCGCACTGGGTAATCACCTTTATAAGGCAAAGCTGGCTTTGAACTATAAAGGTCTCGGGTCCCTGATCTCACCCTCGCCCTCATCCTCCGTACCAGCTCGAGTCCTACCGCCACCGCAGCATGCTTCACCCGTAACGCGTTCAAGGCCGCCCCAGTCGTGGTGAATAAAAAAGTGTTGAAGGAGAACGGTGGGTATGCGAGGGGAGTCGTTGTGAACAGCGGTTGTGCGAACGCAGTTACTGAAAAGCAAGGGTTGGAGTCATCATATGCGGTCATCATTTAATCGTTCAGTGTTTTTATTCACCCAAATGATTCCCATTTCTTCACAGCATTTCTAAGAAGGGGTCTGCACTAGACGCCAGATAGTTTGGTGGATTGCGAGGCAGCGAAGCGAACGAGCAATGCGGAGTCTTGCCCAAGGACGTGCACGTGACCCCGTGCTGCTTGACGCGAACGACTACTCGTAACTTCGCCGTACTATTGAGGTCCGACTGTAATTCTCAGTCGGCTCAAACCTCAACCTGTTCTGATATTTTCTTTGTCTCTGAAACTCTGTTTTGCAATAATTTTGCGACTTATACTGTATAGGATTCAGCGACACCGGTCAGCCCAACTCAGCACTCGATGTGACGTGGCAATGTCTCTCCTTCGCCATCCATCTCTGGTTTTCTCCTCAACTCCTCATACACAGCAAACAACCTCCTCGCACTACATTAGACACCTTTGGCTACAGGCAGCAACGACTTGACTGCCACGATTTCGACAACCTGGGACATGCATCCGACCCACATCACGGTTCACTGGACAGCGGATAAGTGCTAAGCCTTTGCCTGCATAGTCTCAAAACACGGAGCACGACTACTGTTCGACCCATTCAGGACGCACAATCTCAATGCTCTGCATCCTTCAGCAATTCACCGACAGACTCATAACACCAACAGCAACGACAACAACCTCAATTTCGCATGATGCACTACGTTACCGATGACCTATTGTATAAACTGTGGATGCTTCGAAATGCACATTCTTCACAGTACATGCGGCTACCCTCACGACGAAGGCTCCTCAATGCCTACAGACATTCTGGCAGTTTATGCCTATGGATAGGCTATGTCTCTATGCCTCTCGAAAGCTACACCTATCGAAAGGTGCTCTCCATGCCTATCGAAAGGCCACACCTATCGAAAGGTGCTCCCCATGCCTATCAAAAGGCTACACCTATCGAAAGGTGCTC
>ML210386.1:0-40625 GCA_004369085.1 Coprinopsis marcescibilis | reverse complement strand
TAAAAGGGCGACGGTCTTTTGAGTTCAGAGCTTTGACCGCCAGTGTTTCCTCCCACTTCCATCTTCACACCTTAGGCACTTACCTCAAAATGCCCGACTACGACGACGAAGAGCAATACGAGGAGCAGGAGGAGCAGGAGGAGCAAGAAGAAGAAGAGCCCCAGGCTGAAGAAACACAGGAACACACTTGGCAATACTCTACCTGTGGCGGAAACAAGAAGGCTTTCCTCGTAAGTGACCTCAGCTCACCGACGGGATATTTACCTCACTCCCATTGCTAGGTTGGGGTCAACTACCCTGGAAGCTCTGCTCCTTTGAATGGATGCATCAACGACGTCCAAAACATCAAGGAGTTCCTTCTCTGTATGTAGACCGCCTGTGCGCCTGGTTGTCTTTGATTATTGACAAAGGATCATTAGCCCGGGGCTATGAGGAAGAGAACATGCGCATCCTTACCGATGATCAAGAGGATGAAGAGCTGATTCCTACCAAGGCCAATATGGCAAGTGCGAACGTGTGCTCTTCACCATCAGCGAGTAATTTTATCCCCAGCTCGATGGAATGAGGTGGCTCGTCGAAGACGCAGCCCCAAACGATTCCTTGTTCTTCCATTGTATGTCGTTTTCAGCTATGGTTTCCTCGAGGTGCTCATTTCAAATTCTACCATAGTCTCTGGTCACGGAGTTCCCGTAAAGGACGAAGATGGTGATGAAGAAGATGGCAATGATGAAGGTAAGCCCCGACAATATCGCTGGTTCGAAGAAGATTCCATCTGACGCGCGCTCCCTCTTTAACAGCAATCTGTCCCGTGCGTAATTAACTGCAGCGTGGTATTTCTGTCTAAGCGTTGATCGTCTAGTCTGACCATGAAGAGGAAGGAAATATTGTCGACGACGTACGTCCAACTGTTTAACCTAACCCGGTAATTTGGCTAATGGTTCAATATACAGACCATGCATGATATTTTGGTTTCGCCTCTCCCAGTTGGCTGCCGCTTGACCGTAATCTTCGATGTATGTAAAGGAACGCATATTCTCTCGATATAGTACTTAACCTACTCTCAGTGCTGTCACTCGGGATCTGGAATCGGTGAGGCCCTGTCTTGCCATCCATTTATTCACCTTGTTCTAACGCATTACACAAACTCTCGCAGATCTTCCTTACACTGTAAGAAACCTAGCGACACGCATTAGCCCAGGGGCTGACATATATCCCTTCGCAGTACCGAGACACTGGAGCCATCCGAGAGCCCAGCAAAGAAGAACAGCTTGAAGCTTTGAAGCATCACGCCATGCGCGGAGACACCGATGCATTGACTGGACAGGTCGAAGCTTTGAAACTCGTTGAGAGTGGCGAAGCTGCCAAAGCTGCTGAGCTTACCAAGGCTACCAAGCACTCTGACGCTGATGTCGTACGTTGCAGACCTTCCTGACCATCGTAATAGAAAGTTTCCGCTGACAACCCCGCTTCAGATTTTCTTCAGTGGCTGTCTTGATGCCCAGACTAGCGCGGACGCTACCATCAGGGACAAAGCCACTGGCGCTCTGAGTCACGTATGTTAAAAATCCCCTAATATCGTCTTTTCACTGAGTGATAATAACTTGCTTTAAGGCTTTCCGAGAAGTTCTTAACGGTAAGTCAGAAGATATACCACGGTGATAACATACATCTGAGTGTTGTTGCCAGAAAATCCCAACCCGAGCTATAAAGAGCTTCTCGTCGGCATTCGCGCTATCATCAGCCAGAGTTACGACCAAATTCCTCAGGTACGAGAGACTGATGTATACCTTGGATACAAGCCTTCTCACTTGTCTTCAATTTTAACAGCTCTCGAGTTCCCACCCCTACGTGCGTCTCTCTCATACCTTGAATCACAAAGTGAATTGACTGACTCGAACCACAGGATATCGATCTCGAGTTCGTCATCTAAGATACGGTACAGCTTCGTATGAGTGGGTCGGTATACCTGATTGATTGAGATGACACAAGAGACTGAAGGAAAGAAATTGAATGAAGCAATGTACATTGTGCCGGCTCTTGGGATATATTCTTGTATTTGTGTGGCTTGCCTCCGAAATGGAATTACATACAATCACTGGATAACGTCTCAATGCTTAATCATGGGTATCCGGAATGGTCAAATCTGACAAGACACGCTTCCCCCGCGACCACCACACTTCTCAAGCCTTCCTGTCACGTCGGAAGTGCTGCGAATTGATAGGCGCTCGTGGTGTCTGCCAAGAGATGTCTTGGCCAAAGATGGCATTGGTCGAGTAGAAGAAATTGACCTGGTGGCATCATGTTAGCTTACAACCCATGGAATTGGTGCTTAAAGTACTCGGTGTGGTCTTCTATAGCCCTATTAGTCATGTCGCCGTACACTATCCGATACATTGTTCTTCTCCCGTCGGCCTTGTCTGATGCCCGATAAAGGTCCCTGGAATGTACTCTCTCCTTTCTCCAACACTGGAAGCGACGAGTCTGTTGCGTTGTATTCTACCCATCCCTCTTTATCTAGCTCATTCGCTTTCAGTAAGCAGGGAACAGACACACCTCCGACTCCCAAACCGCGGCTGTCAGAGGTCGAAGGAGTACCAGTTGTCCCTGCCAGATCTCTTTCTCCTTCCACGCATACGTGCACTAGGTACCAAGAAAATGTTGGATCAGCCCAGCGGAACACCCTATCAGAGACACATGCCTTGACCGTTTTGTCCATTTTCAGTCAAATGAGATGCTCCGCGCCCCGAGACATACGGCGGCACGTAGACGCCGGAGATTGGGGGCCCACTGCTATGATCCCGTCTATTTAGGTCACCTGGTCTACGCCTGTGACGCCGCAGGTACACGATGCGTAGAATGATTACGGATGAGAGAGCCAGGATGCTAGCAGCGAGTACTCCGCAGATGACTGGCACACTCGGTGCTGACCTTGAGGGTCTCGTTGGCATACCTCTGCCGGTTGAGATGGCTGTGGGACGGGCTGGATTGACTGGTAAAGTCGAGGACGCAGGGAGTATTGTAGCTGAGGGAAGGTCGGTGTTCTGGCCGTTGTTTGTGCGTGAGGGCTGGGGTATCCGTGAGGTTGTCATGCTTGCAAATGTGTTTCTAGAATCAGATTATCACGGAGGATGCACACGACCAAGGGAGACAGACATACCTCGTCGAACCTTTGTCCATGACAACTGTTGCAGAGGCGACACCAGGGAGGTGCAGTTCCACTGACGTCGACGCAAGTCCTCAGCCTCTCCAATGGAGCAAGCCACTAGCAAAGGAACAGATCAAGAATGAGTATTACAGTACCCGAGGCGACTTTAGTAAGAAATGGACCACCAAAGGCCACCCACCCCTCTCTTGAGTGCTCAAAATTTGACCAAAGGAACGTTTAAGGGTACCTTTTTCAATGGTTCCGATCCCGAAATGAACTTTCTTTTGCATAAACGCATATATTCGCAAATATAAATCAGCCATCAGCCACTTCGTTCGGCCAGCTATAGCTGAAGGAAGCACATACGTCACAGGGGTGTGTAGAAGTATTGTCGGCACGGATTTGAAACCAAATGGGTGTCCGAGCACGCATGATATGTGACGGAGCACCTGGAGGAGGACAAGTTGCGGCGCTGCTACGGTGGTTTTGTTTTGAAGAACAGACGGGAATTTGCTGCTGTGATTGGTAGTGGTTTATTTCAAGATCTTCGATACACTGCAATGGTGTCGAATTGGATCAATAGCGCCAGTATAACGACGTCTACGTTTCTCCGTAAGCCAGCCCCAGCGGAACGTGATGAAGGATCCTGTGTGACAATCTGCACGTCCCTGCCCGTACAATGCTTATGAATTATGAGGCTCACCTAAAAGCCTTCAACGTAAATCCTGTTCATCGATTCCGACAGGTAGAGAAGGAACAGAAGGATAAAGGTCGGAAAGGGAAAGAACAACAACAGCACTCAGGTTGTAAGGCGTATCAGATTCGTGCGCCCACACACCCTAAAATAAATCCAAGAACACGAGGTTTATATATAACTTTCTCTCCGGCCTCCGCTCGATGTAAACTCCTGTCTCCTGCCGCATTGAATCACGAATCATGTGAACCCCGGGATATGAAGGGTTGAGGAAGGCACATGTCGCTGCCACCTGATAGTCATCGTGGAGGAACTTTTAATAGAACAGGCAATTTGCCGACACATATTCGAGCTTGAAATGCCCTGTGAGGAGCAAATTAAAATTGTTTCACCCGAGAAGGCTCTAGTTAAATAGTGGGTATACTCACAGAGATGCATACGGTATGACGTGAGCCAATCAATTTGCGAGGTCTTGAATGGCAATGAGAACTTGGAACACATGGCTGGCTCGGTGGGACGAATCTAAAAATAACGTTTGATGGTGGCTGAAGGCCTGGAAGCTGGAGGAAATGGATGCAGCGGCTCAAGAGGCAGAACCAAAAGAGCAAACGATCAAACACACGAAGAGAGGTCCAAGAAGGAGCACTATAACATAGTACCATGGCATTCCGGTTGATCATCCGCGTCGTAAAATATGTGAACGAAAATAGTGGGGGTCGTCAAATTGGCCTACGTAAAGAATCGGGGAGCGCAAAGCGTATGTCATTAGTATATATAGTAAGTGTTCGATTCCTGCCCAGCCGAGAAGATCGATAAAATTTCACCGCAGGACGAGGATGAGGCCAGATAGAATGTCGTCCAGTAGGAAGAATCGATGGACTTATGAGGTCTTGTCAGGCTGTGCATTCTTCCAATGCCCGTTTTCGTCTTTCTTCCGGACGGTGAAGCAAGCGATACCAAGATAATTTGTGATATCATGGATGACCAGTGTGACGAAACGTGCGTAGGCGAGGAGCGAAATGGCGAACGTGAACCAGACGACATAACTCGTGTTGCGAGCATTAGTTTGGATAATGGGCGAACTAGAAGTGTGTCAGCTTTCATTATGATTAACTGCTCTGCGAGGCACGCACATTCCGAACAACCTTGGGAAGTTGGCATCTAGGGCAGCCAACGCGCTCCAAATCCAAATCCAGTCCCAAGCAGGGAAAGGAGCAGAGGTGACGTGCGCAAGTATCATCCGTCCTACCTGGTGCGCGAATTGCAGGCCCCATGCAAGAAGGAAGGGCAGGAAACTCGCGGACTGAATGATGTATGAATCATTGAACCCGGGATGCGAAAGCCAGGCGATCTGGATAGCGGTGCTAACAACGAATGGCAAAAGCAAGACGAGGGGATGGTATCGCGAATGCGATTTTCCTTTGCCGGCTTTTCTTGCCTGTAGCACATTGAGATAACTTGGGGAAAAAGTGTCAGCGAGGGGGATACAACGGGAGGAAAGGGAGATGCGCACCTGTGGAAGATGTTGATGCTAAGTCCAGCGGCGGCAAACACCATGAAAGATTTGTTGAGAGGCAGGTTGGGAATCTTGCTGAATGGCGAGATATTATCTATGCCCAAAACCGTCCAGATCTTATTTTCCCATACTCTTGGGCCTAGAGAGTGCACTGGTCAGCTACATGCGATCGCTGGGAAAGTCGACATACCATAGAACCCAGTCGTGAGGTAGATGGCCACGATCATAAGAATTCCCTCAACCGGGCCAGAGAAGTATCCAAGGAACAACACGCCGGTGTGGTATTCTTCCCAAGTGGTGAGATAAAAGTTGCAGAGGGTGGCGATTTGAGAAGTAACAGTCCACCAAGAGCGACCTAGTCCCATCGCCCGACCAGCGAGAACACAGCCCAGCTATATTGGGACACGTCAGGCCCAGTTGCGGATTCAACGCGAGAACAGCCGACCGTGGTATTCAGAGCATCGCAGCCTGGATAAAAGCAAATATGAGGATGAGCTCAAAGCAGATCAATAAGGCATACACGTACCATGGTCAAACATCTCCCCGAGAGGTCCAGCCATGCCCGTTCTCCTCGCTTGTTTCCTGTTGGCATCAGTTTAACAGAGTAATCGCGGTAATTCACAAATCATCCTAACCCATCTATGGCATCTAGAGTCTGATATAGGAAAAGACCTATTCCCCAACTGAAAGACTATAGGTTAGTGTGAAGCTACAGCCAAAGGACATGGCGATTCACGTGAAATATAGCCAATGTGGAGGCCCCTCGAATTCCTCTTTCTCCGTGAGGTACAGTGGGTCATAGTATAGTAGTGTCAGGAAGTTGAAGAACACGATCGATAAACCAGTTAAGGTTATCTACCCATAAGCAATCAGCGAGATAGAAACGCGCTTAATCCTTCAGAAAAAGACTCACCACGTTCGGCGCAACCCACAAGGGCCACAGCTCCACAAATCGCGTCCAGAATGGATTAAGGATGTACCGAGTTACCAGAGACCTGTCGGATTGAAATCAGAGAGAGAAACTAAGCATTAAGCGAGCAGTGCTTACTTATCTGTTCCCCTATATTTGTAGGCCTTCAAGTTCTCGAGTAAATGTCGCGGAATGTACCCCATATTTCCGCCGTGATTTGTCGTAATTTCCGTTAAAGTTGTCCAATAGCTTCGTTTATAGTGCCTAGAATTCCAAGCCTCGACACCGAAGTCGATACCGCGCGATATTTAGGGAGGGGAAGGTACGAGGAGGACCACGTCGTCACTGTCGAACGTTGAAATGGTGGAAAATTCCCAGATTAACCGAATGTCTTAATCGCGAGCACGTGACAAGTCTGACGTCACCTCATGCGGAGATAAGATAAGGTAAAACGTAGCCTACCTAGACTTGGAGCGAATTTTGATTTATAGAAACACAGTTTAAACCTGAAATAACGAGTGGGTGCATGGTGTCTCCACTGATACGAAGTCTTGGTCCTCCAGCTTCTTACGTGTTTTCGGGCCTAAATTTGGACTCCCTCCTAACAAGCACACTGCTGTCGACAATGTTCTAAACGTGCGGTGTGTTGTGGTGAAAGCTCGTATCCTATTCTTCAGAACAATGGTGCTCTGACTGGGATAAAGACCCTGCTCGACCACGGATTCAGGAACCAAACTACAGAATCAACACCTTGACCTGAGGCCTGAAGGCCTAGTCGAGAAAGCAGGAAGCGTATAGGTTGTGACTAGTAGTATCACCATTACAAAGGGATCCTGATTTCATCGATGTACACAAACTATGACCCATCGCTGCCGTTGTTCGCTGGGTCTCTATCTAGAGCAGCCACATGCTCGCCTGTGGAGTCCCGCTCCGTTATGATGGAACGCTTGCTTTTTCTTTTGTTTGAAACGGTTCTTCGAGTCCACAGGAATGTACGTGAAGGCTCGCCTCACTCGGGAAGAGAGGTTCTTATCAAAAACTTGTCTAAATCTTGAGAGCAGGTTCAGTGTTTTCTTTGACTGAAGTGTGCTGATATCGGTGTCGTCAGTATCGCTGTATTCACTTCCTACTATTAACATCCCAACTTTGTTCTCTTCAACGCAATCCTCCTCATCCCACATATTCTTCCTTTCTTTACCTCTACATCTACCACTAAAAGCGATACCCAAAATTTGCACAAGATTTAGTTAAAGGGCGAAAGAAAGGTTGATATCCTAGAGGAGCTCGCGTTAGATTGGCACAATCCTTTGAACCGGGGAATCACTTACATAGGGATGAGAGCTCGAGAGCTGAACAGGGAAATGAATCTCAGAACGCTCCCGTGACCTCAAAGAAGCGTATCTGCCGCACCTGAGGAATCTGAGTGAGACCTTTCTCTTCCATGAACTCTCGAATTCCGATGAGAAGTTCCCTGTAGCTTATTTCGGAGTTTTCTGATCGCAAAGAAATCGGTGATAAATATAGCTATGGCGCATAGCATGGACAAGGGTAATGACCTACCGTAGAGAACTTTGACCAAGGCCTGATCCATTTCGTACAATCAACTCTGGTCCAGCGAGGAGATCAGCGCAAAAATACGTACATGACTTAATGCGCCGGTATTCTGCTCATCGATTACGGCGTCAGCGCTAGTTTGTGCATCAAGGCAGCCGCTAAAGAAGATCTAAGGAACCTTGAACACTGGAGTCAAAGTAGCGGTATATATATAGTACGCACAACATCAGCATCTGAATGGCGGGTCTCCTTGGTGAGCCGGGCAGCTTGGGCGGCTTCACCGCTTTCAACGAGTTGCAATGCCTTCACTTGGAGCGCGAGAGCATCAGTATCTCCGCGCGCAATGTGTTGCTTCAAAGTTTCCAATTGCTCTTTCTTGCTTGGCTTCCGGATATTCCCTGTGTCCCTGTACTATATCGCAGGTTCAGAATTGAGGACAATGAATATAATCTAAAGATGTGATGCTGGCTTACGGTATATGGAAGGTCTGCGATGTGTGTTGATGGTGAGAGAGTAATCTAGCTCGGGAGTGCAGCTTCCTCTTACCGAGCCCAGAGCCGGAATGACAACACTACTTCAGGTGAGTACAGATGACAACTGAGTTCTAGAAGATCCGCGTACATCAAAGATGACTGTGAGGCGACAGCCGACGGGAAGGGATGTAACTAGAATTTCGTGCATAGTCTGTTGTTCAATGAGCGGGTTGGATATGGTGTTGAAAGGCAAAGACATACATCATCGACAATTGACCCAACCTCTTGATGGTCAACCTGTACACCGCGGTTAAACAACGAGCCAGTTCGGCTCTGGTTGGTCTACGCACCGGGAGAATGCCTGTTAATTTCCCTTCGTCAGTCGGAATACCCCCAAGAACTGGTGGTGTACGCACTTTCATCGAATCCATCCTCTTCATCGCCATCCTCGTCCTCTTCGGGACCGCCATGGCCGGAGACTGTGGAACGTGATAGTTACTCTCATGGAGCTGACAGACCTACTGTGATAAGATGGACCTACAGTGGAAAAATAATGAATCGTTTGGCTCGGCCCCATCAACCAGCCATTGCATCCCGTTAATCTGAAGCGGGACGTATGAGCCCAGCGCTGACAGATGATCAAAGGCTCACTGATATTCACGTACCATGTTCTCCTTGGTGGGCCTGAGCTCTTCATCCTCTTGGTCATCAGTGAGGATCAGCATGTCGTCCTCCTCAAACCCTCTGCCTGTAGGCTCGTTCATTAATTTGATACGACTGGATAGGCCAAGGGACCCACTGTGAAGAAACTCCTTGATGTTCATGACATCGTTGATACAACCTCTCAGCTCGCCAGGGCTCTCTCCAAAATAATTGATTCCAGCCTGGATAAATACATGAAGCATATATTAATCGAGATAAAAAATGCGCACAAAGTACCAACCAGCAAAGCCTTTCTGTTTCCATTACACTCAGAGTACTCCCAAGTATGCTCATCCTCTTCCTCTTGGGAGTCATACTGTCCCTCGTCCTCGTCCTCTTGCTCTTCTTGCTGATCTTCATCCTCATAGTCATCGTCATATTCATCTTGCTGGCGACGACGAGGCATTGTAATGGGAAGCTCGTACTAGAGAGGAGATACGATTCAAAGATTAAGGATGCTGCTTGGGCGGTGGTCTGAGTTTGATAAGTCTATGGGTCTTTGAATGCCTTTTATGTGAAAAGGCAGTCCCCGGTGAGTGCGGCAAGTGTGAAAGGCTGACAGCCCGATATACATAGAACCAGATGGGTGGGCTGATTCTGTGTACTGGCAAGTAGCCATATCTTAGAAGTCTGCCGTATATGGAGACGTGAACAAGGAAGGGATACACACTGAGAACACAATTAAACCTTCCTTATGCGAGCGGTGCGCCCAGCCGGGTGCTTCGGTGTTGGGCGCCCAAAAGACAGCAAGTCCATTCTTATAATGTTCTCTTAATCGCTTATAAGCAACGATTCTCAATAGGAACAGCGGACTGGTCGCTTGGGGAGGTCCGTATTGTGTGGCATTTAGAAGCGGTGGAGTAGCCCCTGACCCCTGAATAGTTCGCGGTTTACACGCGCCACGCGTAAGCGAACCGGGCCGGGGGTGTAGTAGAACTACACCTTAAGTTGCCTATCCGACATGCAGCCCTGGCCTCTGGCGCGAGTTTTTAACTGTACTAATAGCACTCACCTTAAATCGGAGCCCAGAAGAGTGCCAAGCAGATACTGGATAAGAGACATTAGTCTCGAGAAGCATGTTGAAAGCCCAACTAAATGCTACTATCAGTTGGTCACTGACTATGGAACCCACCCCTTCTGCTTTGCATTAGTCCACCCACTGTACCAAGCCTGAGCCATCTTTTGATAACCGTTATCGTTGGGGTGGATCCCATCTGGGAGGTCGGCCGACGTCACAGCGGCCATAGACACCAAGACTACATGTTGACCCTGGATAACCCTACCCTCCACCAAGCTGCGAACAGCTGTATTGTATCGATCGGCATTGGCCTGTCCTGCAGGAAATGGAACGATGGTTGCTACTAGCACTGTCGTGTTCGGGGATGCCGTGAAAATCTTGTCAATCAATGTCATGAGACGATTTGGCGCGCTTGCAAGGTTGTTGACGCGCACGACGTCGACAGTACCGGCCTTCAGGAGAACAACCTATAAATGGCACCGATGTGAGTATAGCAATGCTAGGGATGCGCGAGGTTGTTTTAAGGGCTACCTGGGGACGTTGTGTCAATGCCGTCGTGGAATGATCAGAAATCTGGTCAATGTAGTTCCCGTGGTGGCCTTGGCAGTCGTTGTCTTGCATAGTACCGCACTTCTGAGTGCCTATGTAGTCGATTTGAATTCCGTCTTTCAGCAGAAGATCCTTGAGAAACTTCCGATACCCATTCCCGTCGCTTGACCCCTGACCGTGTGTGATGCTATCGCCCAGAGGTAATGCAGTAATCGGGCCAGTCTGTACTGGGGGAGCCAGCACGGTTGTTGTTGGGACTGTAGGAGCCAGAGTAGACGAGGTCACGGGGGAAGGTGCTGGAACCTGAGGCGAGCCTGGCTGACACTGGGAGTACCCTAATCACAGTTGGGTTCACCGTTCAAGATAGAGATAGTCTAGCTTACATTCGTTGACTCTGACGCACGCTGTACCGTCTATACACTGGGTTTGACCCCCCCAGCCAGATCCCTGTTGCGTAGTCAGCTAGAAGTGAGTAGAACGTGAGGAATACACTCACACCGCATTGACCATATAGCGGAACTTGAGCCCTGCAGACTTGCGCAACTAGGCTTACTATGAATAGATAATTCAATACGCGTGATACCATTGCTGCGGCCATGACACGCTCGGATGCATCCTGTACATTTTGAGGTATATATTAGTAGGCGGCTATACCTTGGAGATAACAACGAACAAATGGTTGGCGAATCACCCAACAGAAGCTCAAGCCGGCGATACTCACACAGCTCACCTGACATCAATCCCAACTATAGTCCAGAGTATGTAGGAGTCCTCGTTAGCGTTCCCGGGCCTGCTGGGCCTGGGTTCTTTTCTATTGGATTTTGCGCCGCCAAGACTCCAGATTGGAACCTGCGCTGGGATTTCGATTTCCTTATGCCTTTCCTCGTCACATTTTTATTTTTAGCCCAGGGCTATCTTGAGGACGAGTGGGGTGGGTACAAGGAGAGGAATCAAGATTGCAAGGCTCGAGGGTTCTCGTCAATCAACCTGGTTGTCTTTCTCACCGTCGGTGGTTCGAACCTCAGTCAATGCATAACGTAAATTATTATTGCACTTGCATGTTCGTTTATTTTCGAGACCATTTACTCTCAGGTTTGTGACTCGTATTTCAGAAACCACTAAATCGTAAATTCACACCACCAAAAATCGCACCAATAAAAAATCTAAGGAATCCATCCCTTCTGCTTGGCACTAATCCATCCAGCATACCAGGCCTGGGCCATCTTGTTGTAGCCGTTAGCATTGGGGTGTACGCCGTCTGCCAAGTCTCCAGTAGTCACAGCAGACATGGACACAAAGACGACATGTTGTCCTTGGCTGGCCTTGCCGTCGACCAACGTCTTCACCTGAGTGTTGTACCTGTCAACGTTGGCCTGGCCGAAGGACAGGGGCACGAGACTGGCGACGAGAACGGTGGCGTTGGGAGAGGCAGTGAAGATCTTGTCGACGAGGGTTATGAGACGGTTAGGGGCGTTATTAATGTCACGATTCTGCGCCATGTCGTTGGTGCCGGCTTTCAAGAGAACGACCTAGGAGAGAAAAAAGGGGCCGTCAATCTTTCGTTTGGTCATACATGAACCTTCTCGTGTGTACCTGTGGCTTCTGTGCAAGGGGAGTGTTGGCGTATCCAGAAATTTGATCAATCGTAGCTCCAGAATGACCCTGGCAATCATTGTCCTCCATGTTTCCAGCTTTGACGGTACCAATGTAGTCGACTTCAATGCCGTCCTGGCGGAGCCTATCCTTGAGGTACTTGCGGTACGCGTTCCCATCGTTGGTTCCCATACCAAAAGTGATGCTATCCCCGAGAGGAAGAGTCACAATTGGGCCCTGTTGAGGAGGGGGTAACGGTGTGGGGGTTGGGGTTGTTGGAGGCACAGACGTGGTGCTGATCACAGGTGGCACAGGAGTAACAGCGCCAGGTTGGCATTGAGAATACCCTTGACCGACTATGTCAGCAGTCAAATTTGAATTCATGGCATTATGACATACATTGGTTTACAACGACGCAGGCTGAGCCACTAACACACTGGGTGCTTCCTGTCCACCCGCTTCCCTAAAAAACACGGGACAGACTGTCAATATGAATCGCGTCGGAAATGGTGGGTAACCTACTCCACACTGCCCATAATTAGGCACTTGGGCCAAGGCCAAAGTGGAAGACAATGCAGCGACGAAGAGGGAGGTCCATCTTTTATAGGCCATCGTGACCTGTGAATAAATGTTTCTTGTTAACGATTTAAAGCGATAACCAACTCGGTTTATATGCACAGCGGGAATACCCTGGTATGTCTTCGGAAAGACGGACTAGTAGACATTGCGAACATCGCATATCCTAGGACGGGAGCAGGCGGTCATTATCAGTCGCTTAAGGGGCCGAAGGGAATGGGCATCAGACGGTGAGACAGAGAAGGCGACAATGGAAGGCTTCCTACCTTCGCTTTAATGATATTTATAGATCGCGAATAGTGTCTATGGCTCGTGGACATCCGTGGCTGTGTGTTTCGAACCGCTCTACACGTGGAAGACACGGGAATTCTTGGAACATGGCATTTCAGGGCACCCGCCCATGGCGAAATAACGCCCCTCCGTAGCCAACAATGGAAACTTGGCACCTGCACATGCAAATCCGCTCGAAGTATGGTCAGCCGAGCAGCTACAAACTTCAGAATTTATTCCGGAAGCCTATTTTAATCACTTCAGTTATGATTGGAATACGGAACACCGAAACCTAAAATTAGGAGGTTTACAGAAAACGAATATTCGGATATTCAGAACATCCTCGGAATCAAGGAATCCACCCCTTTTGCTTCGCGCTAATCCATCCAGCGTACCAAGCATCCGCCATCTTCTGGTAGCCACGGTCGTTTGGATGTATCCCATCCGCTAAATCCGCGTTTGTGATTGCTGCCATCGAAATGAAGACGACGTGGAGGCCCAGACTGATTTTCTGTTCCAACAATGGTTGAATGCGCTCATTGAAGGAATCGATCTTTGCCTGGCCATCGGCGAAGAAGGGGAGAGGAACGAGGCTGGCAACGAGAACGGTGGAATTGGGCGAGGCGGCGAAAATCTTGTCGACCAGTCCCATCAACCGATTCGGGGCGTTGGCTAAATCGCGATTCTGACCAACGTCGTTGGTACCAGCTTTGAGAAGTACAACCTAGGGAAAGAAAGGTTTTTTAGATCAAGCGACAAATATTAATCGACGCAATTAATCCTTACCTGTGGCTGCTGAGGCAAAGAAGCATCCGCATAGTTGGAGATTTCGTCTATCCTCGCTCCGGAGACACAGACACAGTCATTATCCTGCATTCTCCCTGCTCTGACATTCCCAATGTAATCTATTTCAATGCCGTCCTGTGCTAGTTTGTCCTTGAGGTAAGAGCGGTAGGAGTTCCCGTCGCTGGCCCCAATCCCGAAGGTGATACTGTCGCCGAGAGCCAGGGTCGTGATCACACCCTGAAGCCCTGAATGTCCTAGATTAGCCTGGCATAAGATGACCTTAATGCGCATAGAGCGAGGATAGAAAATCCAACCCTAGAAATTGAGCATTTGGCCCACGTTGCTGTTACCAAACCCCCTGCAGCAAGTAAAAGTAACGCGGTCAGTCGCGCCACCATCGTTTTCCAATAACCGATTTGTCTTGAGGACTCGACGAGTTCTGCCTGCAGCAAACCTTATATAGTCCTGCAACGGGGTTACTCTGGAGGGTTTTCGGAGGGCTTCTTTTCAGAAGGGCGTGTGGATACGAATTTATAAATCAGCACGTCTATAGAGAAGATAAACAACAGCAAGAAGAACGGCGATGTTAACTTCAGGTCCAAACCAAGCAATACGATCAAGACCATTTCTGTGACACCCACTCCTGCCATGTTGGTGTCTTCTTCAACCATTCCACGAGTTCTGATCGTTTTACTTGTGTTCCTTTGTCGGTACTTTCAATCTTCGCTTTCTTGCCATCGACGAGTTCCCACCGTTGTTCCTTGACAGTGACGAGACCTTGTCGAAGCTCATCACCACCAAGGATGACGGCAAACGGAACTTCGTCCTTCTCACCAGCAGCAAATTGAGCTGCCAGTTTGGGTTTGTTTTTCGCCAAGAAGTCGGCCTAGAAAATTGTCAGCAACGACCAGCAATGTATAAGTGGAGCTGAAAATACCTTGACACCTGCGGCCCTTAGATCTCTCACCAACCCAATCCTCTCGTCCAACAAACCATCACCTGCACTCATCACATAAACCATTGTCTCTTTCGCCCGCGCACCGCGTTCAACCCACTTGGGCCAAACCAAAGCGAAGATGCGATCCAAACCAATGCTAATGCCAACGCAGGGGATACTGGGGATCTTCTTCGCCTCTTTTGAACCAAGCTTCACACCAGCGGCACCAGCGAGGAAGGCGCTGACGAGGTGGTCATAACGGCCACCAGCAGCAATGGAGCCAACGCCGACTTGGGATTCATCGACCTCGGGTTCTTCGTCACCCAGCTTCTTTGGTGCTGATTTAGGCTTGGAAGTCGGTGCTTGCGCAGGCTCAGTAGTTGGAGCAGCGGCAAAGGCGTTAGCAGAGTTGAAGCCAGGTGGGGCGGAGGCGGCGACAATAGCTTCATAGATGATACCGGTGTAATAGTCGAGACCACGGGCGAGGGAGAGGTCGAAGGAGATCTAACGAGAATGAGAAGTGGGCTGGGACGTGGACGAGCGGGAGCATTACCTTGTCGACGACCTGGTAGACCTTGAGCAATCGGAAAAGGATTTCCATCTCGCCAAGACCTTCTTTTGCGCTCTGGTTGGCAGTGAGAGTGCTATCAGCGAGTAGCTTTTCTAGCAATTCTGGCCCGCCCTTGTGCTTGACGTATTCGCCAATCTTGTCAGCAACGGCGGGATCGAGACCCTTGTCTTCCGTCATTTCACGCTTGACTTCTGACCATGGGCTCTACAGAAAGTCAG
The DNA here is from genome assembly GCA_004369085.1 of Coprinopsis marcescibilis. NCBI lineage: Eukaryota > Fungi > Basidiomycota > Agaricomycetes > Agaricales > Psathyrellaceae > Coprinopsis > Coprinopsis marcescibilis. The sequence continues at coordinate 25,113 of ML210386.1, read as the reverse complement.
TAGAGCACAAAAAGCAAGCAAATAGGAACTGACCTTGTCGAGTTTGTCGACAGCAGATGAAATTGCGCGAATCTTTTCAGCGGGCACACCACAAACCTCGAAAATACCATCGAGGATCTTTCTGTTGTTGAGCTTGATAGTAAATTCGCCGACGTCGAGTTTAGAGAGGATTGTGCAGATCAAGCTGAGAATCTCAGCGTCGGGAACCATAGGGTCCCAAACTCCTGAGATGTCAAAGTCCTGAAGGCTGGTCAGAAATTGAATTCACCGCATTCTCTCAAAACATACCGCTTGCGAGAACTCACGCATTCGTCCCTTCGACATGACTGGATTGTCACGTCGATAGACCTTGCCGATTTGCCAGAGTTTGCTGTGGGTGTTGTTCCCCCCCTGCATAGCAAGATAACGCGCCAAAGGAACGGTGTGATCGTATCGGAGGGCTAATTCTTCACCGCCTTGGTCTTTCAGGTCGAAGATAAGTTTCGAATCTTCACCGTACTTGTCGGTAAGAACGTCTTTTCTCTCGAAAACTGGGGTATCGAGGCATGAGCCACCAAAAGATGTGAAGACGTCCTTGACAATTCGTTCGACGTGCTCGCGGCAGAACATTTCCGCTGGACTATAGTCTCGTGTACCCTGTGAGGCATTAAGACATGAATACAGAAGGCTATTACCCACATACCTTGGCAGTCTTCAACATTAATCTTTCCTTCTTCGTGGCATCCTGGGCCTGTGCCTGCGCGCCATCCTTATCCTTCGGTTTTTTCTCCTTCCCAGCATTCTTTGCCAACGCCAACCTCTTCTTCAAATCACCCAACGACTTCTTTACATCATCGAGCGAGCCTAGCGTCTCCGCTTTCTCTGGATTGAGTCGAAGTTCGTTGAAAATCGCAGTTTGCTGTGCGATCTCCGCTTCCAAGGCTTCCGGGGTCGTAGACGCCATCGTACGGATTTGAAATTGGCTGCTGCTAGCGATATTCGTACAGCGAAAAGTCCGCGATCTGAAACAGCAATTTAGAGGAGAAAATAGACAATTGTTGGGCTTCCTGACTGCTGAAATTGCCTTTCTATAGGCCGTCGAGGATAGAGATTTTGGTATCAGCATGGCAGAAATTTCTGGCGTAGAAGATATCCGTGACTTGTCCGTGACTTGACTTGGCTCATTACGTCATCGGCTATCTGAACTTGAATATTAACAATCTGAGTTTCAACATGAACATGCCGGCACCTGCCGCTTACGCTCCTATGCCGCATGAGCCCATCCAATTATACTGTTTGACTTCGACCATCGCCTTCACGCGACAGTCAGCGTTAACGTTAATTTACTCACTTGGCAGAGTTTAAGTTCCAGCATGTAAGTCGAGTTTCCGCATAAAACCGTCACGTTCTCACAGAAACTTGACAGGAAAAGACTTGCATACCATTCGTCAATCCCCTTGGCTTTGCGAATTGTCCTCGCGTCTTCTACGTAACGGGCACTGGCGACCCACCATCTTTGCGACCATTGGCCTTGGAATCTGGGTTGAAATATAGAACGACCGCCTTATTGAGTCCTCATCGCTTGATTTTGTCGGTCATCGAAAACCATGAGGTCCACATGGTGCAATGTTAACAGTCGGCCGACGTCCCGCTGCATCTCGATTGTTTCCTAATCGACACCCGACCTGGCGATGGATCATCTTGCGGTTTGAGCTGTAATTTGTCAGGCGTCGACTTTTTAGCGCCTTGTAGCCTCTTGTAGCACCTACACCAGCGTCCAATGATGTCTGACAGCGCTTTACGTGCGCCAGCTTGGAAGCCAGGCAACTCCCTTTTGCATCTCCGTGTAGCCCATAGACTGCGTGTTTTCCGCCCAGACTTGTGCCTTGATCAGGACTGCATGGTCTGCCCGCAACTTGCCGCGACATCCAAGTTACTTACACCAGCTTACACGACTTCGACGATCGCAACGTTGAATGATCTCTGCCCATATATGGACCAAACTCATGGGACGCCTCCATTCTTCGTCGAGGAAGTTTAAGTTAGCGACTCGCTCGGTGTGGAAACAGGGGATGGCACCATGGTACCCACGAAACCACGGTAAAGTGTATTTATATCCCAACGTTTTATCTGTTGTTTACTGCCAAAGAAATGCTGATGTTTTTAGTGCTTTATTGTAGAGAATTGTTAACGCGTCGTTGGGGCAATTTTCAACGTCATGTTTCTCTTTTCCGACCAATCAGGCTTTAAAGCTTGACTTGTCAAGGCTTCTTCAGCCTGATACTATCAGGACGTTTGATGGCCAGATAAGCCCGATCGCTCGTCGAACCTTGTTTGATCAAAGGAGACGAAGCAGACTGAGGCAGTTTAATCTGATTCTCCAACCTCAGTGGCAGGCGTGAGTACAACACTCCTGATGTACCCCGAGAACCTTGCGGACTTTACTGCGACCAACGGTCACCAACCCAATCCCGTTCCTTTTATAGTATCCCAAGGCGAAGGTTACACCGGTCATCCTGGCGTGATCCATATCAGGGTGTGGATTTGTCGGAAAGTCTAAAAGGTACGAAGGAGCACGAGACGCATATACCCCATATACATATTACATATGCTCGGTAGGTATTTTCTGTGCGAATTGATCGTGGTCTTGTAACTCTTGCCCAAGAACATGTCATAGAGTGACCACTGTTTCTCCAGAATTGCACCTTGGCGGTTACTCCTCTTTCTTTCTACCTTCCAGGTCCCCTCCCCTCAACCTTTCGCCATGGCTGAAGAACAGCTGGAGGACCTGGCTGGGACATATGGTTCGCTGCTGCTGGGAGCCTTGGTGTCCGCATGGTGCGTCCAGAAATGTCTTTGGTCGGATTTTCAGCTCCTTACACGTCGGAATGCAGTCTCACAGGCGTCGTCACTGTCCAAACTCTACTCTATTACAAGCTCTTTCCATACGACAAACTCACATCAAAGGTCTTGGTACGCCCCATCCCTAATTAATACTATGAGGGCTGCCTGCTAAGTGCAACGCATCACTCGCCAGGTTGCGGTGGTCAGGTTCGTCCAGTTCGACACATGTACCAACAGTTCAACTTCAATTCGAATTTCAGCCTGCTAGATTTGGCACACAGTGCGATGGTTTGGATAGGGATATGGGTGCACCTCATCAGTCGGCCTCGGACGTTGGAGCACAGCGACTTTATCCCACTGTGAGTTCCGTGTTAACCTCTCCTCATGGACGTCCCGTTCTCAACTCATTCTATGCCAGCACCATCTCGGTAAGCCATCCCTTTTGGGCACCGAACGAGCACCTAACCAGCATCGCGATCTTTGTTGACTCCAGCTTAGCATCGTCGTGACTGTTGGTATCATCTCTCCCGTGAAGTTGATGGACAAATTGATCTTTACCCTGTAACCTCCAGGCATTTTTGACCTTTTTGGTGCACATGTGAGTACCCTCTCTGCCCCACGGAGGAATTGGCTTATACAGAGCTAACAAATCCTTGGCTCTTAATCTGTAGGTTCTTCGCGGAACGAATACACAGGCGTACGTCAATCAAAACCCTGACTCTACTCCCACTCGGACACTATATCTCTAACTCGGAGACCATAGTCAGCGCAGGAAAGTGGTGGCTCACTATCTTGATTGTAAGTGCGATTATCACGGTTTAGTTGTGTGTGTTCTATCCACTGAACGGTCGATTTTGGCACACGTAGGTGGTAATCGCCGCTGCGAGGTTAGGTAAGTTGTCTCGGCAATACATGATTATCATCTGGAAACCTTATATGCCTAAACAGGTTTTGCCTGCGGTATGCCTGAACGCCGTCTATCATTTTCGCATCGTTGCTCACACTCCGTTCGTCCTATAGTAACAAGCGCCCAAATGTGCGTAATCGTCGCAAACTTGAACCAAATCCAACTCATACTCACGCCACATCTTCCAGGATACGCCTTCAGAGTTTCGCAGAGTTTGTGGAGGTGTCAAGCGTGAGCATCTCTCCCTCAGCTCGAGAAACCCCGAGAAAAGGAAACTGAATGATAGCTACCGATTCCTTCTGGATAGTGGAGCTTTACTCTTGGACTCGCGTTGTCGTCTGCTGTGGATATCATCGTAACACTCTCCCTTTTTGTGCTGCTCCGAGATACGGTGGGGCCCGATACTCTCAGGTAACACGCCTCTAATCCTTTCTCGATGGTTTGTTTACCGGTGCACACCCACCAGACTCGGTCGTATTATCGACTCGCTGGTACTTTACACGGTGGAGATAGGGACAATGACGTGGTGAGTCCACACTCTTTTCATGAGCGCAACACTTTCTGACAGTGGCGGCGGTCGGCCTGGAAAGCGCCTTCACTGTTGTATCCATGGTCTGCGTGAGTCTACCTCTAGGCCAGAGCATCCCAAATTCCGTTATATCCTGAACCTTAATTCTATCATTCAGTGGTTGACCATGCGGCATAACCTCATCTTTCTCGGGCTCCATTTTATCATTGGCAAATGTGCGTTATCTCTACATTCACATGGCTGATCGTAGCTGTACTGACGGCAAGTATTCCGAGAACAGTGTATGCAAACTCGCTTCTAGCTACGTAAGTCCCCTTCGCGAGTTGTACTGCTCCCGGATGAAGGGAAGGGAGGGAAAGGGGGGAGAAGGGTTGCGAAGGACTCGGTTAACTGACCACGACCTTATACCCGACAGGCTCAACACCAGACGCACCCTTCGCATCTCACAACGCCGCCTGAACGAGATCGATGCGAGTCGGATCGTACGCGAAGACCTCAGATTCCATTTTCAATCACCCCTCTCAACTATAAATACGGTACGAACTCTTCACAGGACGCATTAACCCTGGAGGAGCATATAACACACGAAGCTGATTGCTAAAAAGCGTCATTTAGACTCTTGAAGCACCTAACTTGGCAGTTGATGCTGTGAATAGCAGGACGGCACAGTACACTTCGGGCAAGGACGACGATTATTCTGATGGAACCACCGGATGAAGTTGGGACATTCACGACAACGATTAGCACGGCAATGCATGCAAGGGACAACCCCCTTCAACAGATACCTACGCCCCTGCGACCAGTCCCATTCAACAGGGACGATATGGAACCCTGGATACAGGCTTTGAGAAGTAACAAACCCATATTGGGATCCGGAGACTCTGTTCATTTCAATTGAAGGGGGCTCGGTGGATGTGTTCGCGGTCGTGCTTCTCTTCTGATAACGAGGGGAATCGCAAGGCAAGGCGAGGTAGTCCTTGCTCGGCCTGGGATTGGTGCATAATTGGCGCTTTCTTGAGAGTCAGGATCGAGGAAAAAACCCACCGTGTGTCTTTGGTCAGTTTTTTTATGACAATACTCGGCTCTTTCTACTATATATAAGCCGGCATGTTCTTTGGATATTATTATGTTTGTATCAGTAGTGTGTACAGTAGTTAGTTTACTTCAAAATATCGGGTAATGCGCTGTTAATTGGCTACTTCGGAAACCGAGATTTCTCCGAAGTGTTATAAATTCAGTGGTGGCAGCAACCGCCAGAGTCCGCCTAAGACTCTTCAAATTGAGGAGTAACTGAAGGAGAACTACAGCTTGGAACTGGCTGGGGATGGGGTAATGCGAAGCAATATATCCGACATTGCTTTAGCAAAAATGTCGGGCTTTTCTTGGACGACCTGAGAAAGGGAATTGTGAGCATACGGGGAAAACTGCTGCTATTGCGTCCACTGGGGAAATAGGCGAATAGGCAAGGCAAAATGTACCCACCATATGCCCAGCATCCTCAACCTCGGTCACAGATGCAATCGCTCTCCCATCCACGGGATCACTCAGCGAATCACGAATGTAGTCGGGACTGAGATGGGACGTGTTGTTGATAATCAGGAGCCAAAAACGCCGAATGGCGGTCAGCGATTGGCCAGAAGTCGAGGGTGAAAATATCTCCCATGAGAATTTTAATTGAAGAGAAGCATGGGCGGTGCTCACATGAACTCGATGCGTTCTCCCCATATGATGTGGACGGGGACTGAGCGGGAAATCTCTCCTAGTTGGGTGTCAGACTCGAAGTGTGGTTCCTTGTCGGGATATGAGATCGCCTCCTGCTCTTTGGGACACTTGAGTGTGACACCGTCTGCGTGATTTGGCAAGCTCTGGAGGCCGTAGTCCTATTGTTCTCAATCAGTTCTCTGGATCAAACGGTAAACAGGGGCTTCGTTAGCGCTTACCACAAGTAGCTGTATGGATCGAGGGTCCCACACGCTCCAAGGTAATCGTTTACTGAAATACTTGAAAGCTTCCTGAGGCGATGACCACCGGTCGCGCCTTGTCTGTGTGGCATTGACAACAAAGTCCATATGTTGCATGCGTTCTTCCAGGTCGCGCTCAAACACCGCTCGGTTCACTATCGTCGATTCTACCGCAATGATAGCAACATAGGGGATTTGTCTCTTGGGGAATTCCTTGGTAGTGAGAGCCCTGTTAACGCGGATCAACATCCAATATAGACGAATGCTTTCCCATATCTGTCAGACATACCAGGCCGTCGAGCCAGCAGAGTGACCCACCACCACCATGCGGTGGCCTTCCATATGCGGCGAGCGCACGAATGCTACCAGAGCCGCAGACCACTCGTACAGAGCTACATTCACACCAGATGGTTTCCTCTGTCAAAAATCAAACGCTGGTACGATGTGTACTCACAGACACCACCAGGACGAGACCCGAGTACACGACTGTTCAAAACAGCTGCGTCCCCGTGGTTTTGTCTATCAAACGTCCAAGCTTCTCGTATTTGAAATGCTTCCCCTGCCGTCTCATTCAAACGGAAAAGCAGCTCAATCACGATTTCCCATTCTTCCTTGACTGAATGGAATGATAAGATGAGCCGGCCGAGGTTAGATCGAACGAGGAAGCAACTCACAAGCCCCGTTACAATGTGTGAACAGCAAAGTTAACCCTTTCTTGTTCTTGGAAGACTCGCCCTTGGTGTACCGCTTGGCAGTCATCCATAGATCATCCATATTGCTACTACCACCTTCCGCTCGAGATGCGGTCTTTGGCGTTTGGAAAGCATAGTTCTCTACTCTGACGCTCATGTCGCGTTGGTAAAGAGGAAACGGAGGAAGAATGCCCGTAACCAACGACGGCTTGCCAGTGGATCGACTGGACATACCACTATTACGTCAGGTAGTCAGGTCGATCGTCGACTGAATAGGGGCAAATATAGGGTGCCGATCGGCTGGGCTGAACCTGGGCGGATCGGCTAAGTCGGAAAAAGGTTGGCGGGGTAAGAAAGTGCATTAAAGTCGGTTAATACATGTCCTCTGTAATATGGCATTCAACTCGACTGCAGCTTGAAGCTGAACGCGAACAGTAATATTATGGAAGGTCGGCAAGCCGCCAGGACAGGTGCCAGCCATGCCGTCCGACATATTCTTCCGCTACAAACCCCGATCGCTTCCCAGTCGTACCTTCCAGTTCACCCAGGGCTCAAGTAATGCCTCTGCGGTCATTAAGTACGTTCGATTTCAATTTATAGCGACCTGAGTTACAAGAAGTTGGATGAACCCGAAAGCAAGCTCAGACAACGCAACAACCACGCTCATGTTACACTAGTAGGTGGAACTCGACACAAACTCGAAACCGTAAAGTGCATCTGCTCAAATATATATATATATATATATACATGCTTAGTGTAGCGTAGAATTCTAAAAACCTGGCTCCTTATCTCTCACAGAGAGGGTGCGCAAGTTATGCCAACTTTGGAGGCCTTGGCTATAGCTTGGAAGGGGGGGCTTTGGCAGGAGTGGATGGAATCTTGAGCAACATGTCCGAGATATGTTTGGCAAGTGCAATAGGCTGCTCTTGGACGACCTACAGCATAATCAGCAATCTAACCCGACAAAAAGAGCTTGTTTACACACCATATGCCCTGCCCCTTCCACAATGCTTACCGCCGTGGCATGCACAAATTGTGTGTCACGGATGTCCTGCGGTCTATTCCCCGTGCAATAAATAAGTACCATATCTCTCGCCTAGAAGGTCTAAGACTCACACTTGATTCGAAATCTCACCCTGGATCAGGTACACGGGAATGTAACGAGCGACCTCGCCCACTTGATGTCCCGCCTCCCGATGTTCAGGCGTTTCAGACCCATACCCTAGCGCCTGCTGCTCCTTCGGGGACTTGAACGTAACACCCTCACCATTCGGAAGCTCATACAGCCCGTGCTCCTACAAACAGCCATCCTCAGTCGGTACGTGATAGCCTCTGATATCCGAATGAAAGGACATTACAACTACAAGTTTGATGGCAGCAGGATCATAGGTGCTCCAAGCCCTTGACTTGCTGAAGAACTTGAGCGCTTCTTCTTTCGATGCCCACCGGTCTTTCATTTTGAGCGTGAGTTTGGTGGCGGTGGACACGAGAAAGTCGATGAGTTCGGAATTCTCATCCATCACTTTCGATGGCATATGTCCGGATTCGACGAGAATTGTCGCGAGATATGGGATCCGAGACAGATCTATGTATTTGGTTGCCAGCATCCTGCATCCGGAGAAAACAAGTCAGCACCATGTCAGCTTCGGCCACCGCCCAAACGGATTGTGGAAGTGATGCGGAAGTGAGGATTCCGGCGAATATGTTGGACACCGATCTCCGTGAGTGTTGAGCCCAAGTTTTTGATTGCGAACCCCTCATGACGGCGACGGTGACAGAAGCGGTCAAAGGACGGAGGGCTTACCATCCATCGCACCCGTTGGAATGCCCTATTGGAACAAGACGGTGGCCTTTCACCAGTGGAGAATTGACGAAAGTGAGCAATTGAAGGGCAAACTCCGATGCGGCTACCGGTCGTAAAGCGCGACGAGTCGATGAGCAACGCGTTGCTTAGGAAAGGCCGAGGCTTGACTCACGAACTCCTCTTGGACGGCCGTGTAGCTTATCAGCATTAATCAGTGCCGCGTCACCGTGGTTTGGTTTGTCGAAGGACCAAATTTCGCGAATACGAAGAGACTCATTCTCCGGGTTGTGGTTAGCATACAGAGTTTCAATGGTGGGCTCCCAGCATTCTTTAACTGCACATACGGGTGTCAATTAGCGCTGCGTATCAGAGAGAACCAGAATCCTAGTTTGACTCACAGGCACCAATGGAATGGGTGAAGAGAAGTGTCAGACCTTTGGTATTCTGCGTCGAGGTGCTGGTGGTGTATCGCTTCGCCGTCATGACGAGGTTGAGTTCGATGCCATCAGGCTTGATTGGGTCAAAGGCGAAGTTCTCGATCTTGATATCAGCAGTCATCGTGCGTTGAGTGGTAGGAAGGAAGAAAGGGAGTATGCAGGCGATGGTCGGAACAGAAGGTTTATACTAGGTCGTTGCCTTTAAGTAAGTAGTCACCGAGCAAAAACACGTTGCATTGATTATAATATAGTGATGCAGAAGAGCGAAGAAGCAGATATGTAACAGAAAGTCTGTGATGCTGCGATGATCCAGCATCATGTCGAAGCCGAAGCCATGCGCGCGTTTCAATATTCCAACGGAGTGCTCCGCCAATCCTCCGCCAGAAATGCAAATCTTCCCTCTCGTGACACTGAGATGTGAGGGAAGAGGGCAACCGGGGTAAATATTGATTCTAGAGCGCTTTCCAAATTGAGTTAAGAACGTCGGAGACAGCCAAGTCCGTTGTCGTTTGTGCTGCGCTCGACTTCTTTCATCTCTTTTGTGATTCTCTGCTGTTAAGTCTGATATGGAATCTTAATGACCAGGACACACTACACACCACCCACACAGAAGCCAGCTGAAGGCAAGATTTTTAAATCAGCGTCAAGTCACTTGCTCCTTGGGGTGCCAGGTGGATGCCGAATGATTGCCTGCCAGTAACATACACCGTTCCTTTGTGAGCACTGAGATCTATAAATAGCGCTCTATTTCATAGAACCAAGTCTCCAATGCCTCTTTACACTCGCTCAAATTCAGTGGCGGTTGTGGTCTGATCCGACGCTCATTCGCTTCCGTTGTAGTCTATATAAATAAACCTGCCAATCAGTTCCTGTTAAGAGCCAAGAGTCAAGGTACAGTAGCTCAATTCGACTTTACAGCTTCGTCTCTAGCAAGATCTTAAGCTTCCTGCATCAAACCCCACAAGTATACCCCGAGTTATTACCCACACTCGGAAAAAGTGTAGATTGATACTCAACCGAATCACAAATCTCTTGTGTGCTAAGGATGGGCGGGTGAGAGAATTCAAGGAAGTTGTTAATGTAAATAGCTTGCATTCGAACATCCATTTCTCCTTGGGCAAGCCTTGAGTACATACCCAACATTGCGTTTCAGCTTCGACGGCAATGATGGCGGCATCCAAACTTGCTCGAATTCGTACCCTGTGGTATTTGATGTTTGTTTATTATGCACATGGATAAGAACCTGAAGAAGTCGATGCACACAACATGCACCTGAGAGTCAACCGAGCCGAATTGTGCTTGAGAACAGCCAGCCTTGACCTCGAATTTCTTGTCTAGAGCTGCGTGTAACTCACGAGGATTCAGAGGGGTGCAGAGGCATGATGAGGAAGCCCGGGCTAATACTGAGGCAAATTGGTTCTTGAACGATATGAACGAAAAATGTAGGTAATCATATCCCATACCACACCAACTCATGCCATGCCATGCTTTTGAAACCTTGGTTCCGCTTCCCATTACCAGCTTCCCTTAATCAAGTGTATCCCTCGCACCTTGCATAAGTAGCATGTTCCTATGGATAAACATTGCATCAATTCCAGCCTTTGTTAAACATGTGTTGCACAAAGACATCGAAAAGAGGTTACTGCCCAATTGAGACGAGGTGACACTCCGAGGTAGCCGAGTGTGGTATGTGCCAAGCTTAGTTTATAGCAAGAAGAAAAGACACCACTAGTAGCATCAATGGCGTAATAGCTCAGTGGCTTTAGCAGGCGGGTACCAGTGGGTCAGATCCACTAAGGTCTTTGTGGGTGTTCTATTGTCAACGCTTTCTCAACATAGAAAGCGCAAGATCTTGGATGCTGTCTGTTATGCCATGCTATCGCCAGTAAGTAAACATCTGGGCCCCCAAGCGGAGAATCTTCCAAACAGTATGACCTATGGCAGTGTCGGTGAAGGCAACCAAGGTGACCGAGTGCCACAGGGCTTCAACAATTGTTCGCCGCCGGAAATGCTGACCGTGTTGCCCAGATTCCAAGCGAAATAGCCGAGAGATCCCAGTTTTAGAGTCCAGAGGCATTCCAGATTGAGAAACGAGTGTCGGAGAAGAATAGATCCGGTCCGTCGCTTGTGCACGACGTCTGCGCCAGTGGCTGTTTGGGACTACTTTCCTTGTACCTAGCCCAAGTTTATCCAATGGAAACTATCACAACATATGATAGGCGAAGGCAGTGAGTCAGGGTTAAAGAGTGATGGAGTCAAGTGGAGGGAGTGGTTTCTGTGGTGGAGTGTTTGTTGTGTCGCGCGCGGCAGGTGCCGGGGCCGAAGTACCCACACCTCGACCAGACAAATCGCCTCCTTTTCAATATCCACTTTTCTCCATCGTTTCCACATCATTTTGCTTCATTGAAAACCGTGTGCGTAGCTCTAGCACAACGACGAAGGAATGCCGCAAAACATTTGGAATTTTCCTCTGAACTGGGCGTCCAAAAATGAGGCATGAAATATTCAGCAATCTTCCGAGTCAAAAAACGCTCAGAATCCGGTGGCTCGTGCGTCCTTTGTTAGGGCGTGGGAACTTCCATCTGGAAACCTCGTTACAGAACTGCATTTCATTCTTCCTTTCCACCCTCCTTTCCTCCTCACACCTCTCCAAGTAACTACCACCTCCCCTGCAACTTTCGACACTTTCCACCGATTTTCAACAACTTCAATGGCTCGAACCAAGGTATGTCTCTATCATCGCCAAACTGGCGTCAAATAATTCAGAAATACTCACAATTGTGCTCGTCGCCGTCGTCTTCACCAGCAAACCGCCCGCAAGTCCACCGGAGGTAGATTAATTTCGGATGATTTCCATAAATACCCAATTAATGCTCTACCTCTCTTTCTCTAGGAAAGGCTCCTCGTAAACAGCTCGCCACTAAGGCCGCACGTAAGACTGCGCAAGTGAGTCCACTCGTCGTGGTCGTCGTCGCTGAGGCAATCGACGAAGGCGGACACTTTACCTCCTTCCGCGGAACGGAATACTGACTCGCCGTTCCTCTCCTTTTCCAGACCGCCACTGGTGGTGTCAAGAAGCCCCATCGTTTCAGGCCCGGAACTGTCGCTCTCCGTGAAATCCGAAGGTACCAGAAGAGCACTGAGCTCCTGATCAGGAAGCTCCCCTTCCAGCGTCTCGTTCGTGAGATTGCTCAGGATTTCAAGGTATGCACATGTATTCTATGTTAACTTCGTTTCGCGTATTGACCGTTGTATTGCGTAGACCGACTTGCGCTTCCAGTCCTCCGCCGTCATGGCCCTGCAGGAAGCCGCCGAGGCCTACCTCGTCTCTCTCTTCGAAGACACCAACTTGGCCGCTATCCACGCTAAGCGTGAGTCACTTTCCATATGCATCGGGTTCGCTTTATTGACTGCGTCGGTTCCTTGCTTGTTTTGGGTATCTAGGTGTTACCATGTAAGCCACTCTCTGCTCCTGTCTTATCATGTCATGACTAACTAACTCCCTTCCAGTCAACCCAAGGATCTCGCTCTTGCCCGTCGTCTCCGTGGCGAGAGGTCTTAAATGACCATCGTCTCTCATCCTTGCCGCAGTGCGGACACCACGACTCGACAATCACATTAATGATGCCACGTTCAGTGGTCGTGTTCCCGCTCCCCGTCTCATAGCATTATGGTTATTCTCTTATGTCTTCTGTCTCATCTTGTAACATTTGTATTGGTATCGTTCCGTGACGTTTGTGCCCCGCTATGTCGTAGTCTGTGCAATCACGGTTGTATGTTTAGTTACGATATCTGGATGTTTTATTAATGATATAAGCCCCGATATAATACCTGGCATACTGCGCTTAGTCTCGCTTACCCGTTGAGGCCACTTGCCGTGCGCTGGTTGTGCGTGTTTCTTGCTCCGTGGGCTGTTGGCGGTCCCTTGTATGTAGGACCCAAAATACCCTAAATGGATTAAACGGGTATAGTAGGGCATAGTGCATGCTTGCAGCAACGTTTATAATTGCCACTTCAATCAGTCCGCATTATACTTGTCGAGTCAGTTGCGCAAGATGCTATATTTGAGCTCGACGCCCCTTGATACGGATTTGAACGCTTGTGTTCATCGTTTTGCCAAAGCTGATGGGGAGGTACGAGCGGGAAGGGATCAACTCGTAGAATGCATCTTGGCAACGCCAAGTCACGCGGCCCGCCATGATCCGATGAGTACCTTAAGTTGATCGCGACGATTTTCTTTTCATCCTCTTCCCATCATGCCCATCGTTGGCATCGTCGTCTCCACGTCTTCAACGAGCTGTATATGACCACCATTGCAATTTCATTGGATTTTCTAGCGTTCGTGCCGCGTAGGGCTGGGGATTAGAATGACATTGACAAGGTATGTGCTTCGTTTCGAATAGGAGGAAGAGAGAAGTACCCACAGACCAAGTCAAGGCTCGAGGTGTTTGCTTTAACGCGAACTCTGTACTTCGGGCCTGTTACGTTCGTGGAATATTAATACCGGCTCACCGATTCCTGCCAGTTGTTCTCGTCTTGAGGATGATTGGGTTCACAGGGTCTGAGCTCGGAGCGTCGCTGTAGAGTTGAGGGCTGTGGCTCTTTTCCCACCTGGTTCTCGTAGTTCGGTGACAAACATGCTCGCCCTGTTTGCATGTCATATGTAGGTATGATCTGTATCGATTGTGCTCTGAATAAATCAATGCATGGTTTTCGTTCAGACATTTTGGCATTTTCGTCAAAGCCTTGATTTGTGCACGGCTGTCCACCCTCCTATTATACATCCCCTTCGTAGTCACTACATACGGACGCGAAAGTTCGAATCTAACAGACCATAATGTAGCAATGTCCTCGGAGTATCAACAGTTGGCTATGACAAGCTCGCCTGCAGAAGCAGCACTCTCGAGATCATCTTTTGCCTCGGTGACCTGGGCAAGTATAGCGGGATCAGTGCTACATATATATTTTCGTTAGCGGTGAGTCTACCACGGGGCGCAACTTGGACTTACGAAACAATGCTATCGAGGGCAACCCCAGCATCTGCAAATCCTTGTTCCACAATATCACGACTGGCCTGGGGAGGAGCTTTCCCAGCGAGCAGTGCGGCGGCGATCTGATCAATGCCTGCTTGAGCGCTTTGAAGGGCAGCAGCCGCGGTAGACGCAGCAGCAGCAGTAGCGACGTCACTGCCGCACAAATTAGAAAAAGAAAAAGCAATATGGATAGATATACTGACGCTCCCGCTCCTTGGATGACATCGTTGACCTCCGCGACGGTTCTGTTCACGCTTGCAACAATTTGAACACGCGCAATGTCGCACTGAAGAGCTGCAGCTGCCTGGGCAGGTGCGATAGGGGCTTGTCATCCAGTTTTCAAAAGCTTAGGTCAGTATCGTCGTATTGTGGTCTGCCAGTATTATACTTACCCGCAGACACTGCGCAAGCGCAGAATGCGATGAGAAGAGAAAGCACCTGGGCGAAGCGAGCCATAATGTATGTTGTGAGTTACAAAGTCGAAGAAAAGGTGAGGTTAACAACGGCGGACAAATGGACTAGCCAAGAGTTGGAAAAGGAGAACTCGAAGAAAAATGACACCAGGTCCAGGTGGAAAAGGTAAAACAGAGAAGTGAATAACTTTAGGCAGAATGTCAAGTATCTTATATACTCGAGGCTCTACCTTGCGCAGTCCTAAGTGTACTTGGCGGACTTCGTCGCCCTATCGCTTTCACAGCAGTGATCAAAGTGGTCGGCCAAGGTTGGATGAACTTGAAAGACCAAGTTCGTGTACTTGCTGAGATCTTGGCTGACGATTCTCTATTTCAATTTCGCGCTTGAATCGCTACTTCCTTGGTCTGAGATAGAGATGATCCTTCGTACTTATCAAGAACATACCCTTACAGTAGTGTCTCTAGACCACCGCGACAAGGAGTGGCATAGAGGAGCGCGATGTTTGTTTTTGCGTGTACTGAAGTGTATCATCTCTGGTTGCGAAGCACTCACAGACCAGTGTATATATCTGTCAGTTTCTACACAACGGACAGTCGCATTATATTTATGGCGAGGAAACTGCGCTTTCAACCAACCTGAGACTTATGTGCAAGTCTACACTTGTACTTCCAATCTTCATCCCATTCTTCACGTCAATGTATAAGTTTATTGTCCAACAGATCCAACACACATCAGGATACCCCTAATAAACCGTCTTCCAAACGTGCAACCATTCACTAGTCCATGAACGCTGACCAAGAATCGGGTGCTTGATACCCTTCAGCTTGGGCTTGCTACATTAACATCTGTCTACAACGCGCTGCCCCGCTGCAATAGCCCTGTCGAGATCCTCTTGAGCCTCAGCAACCTGGGCAACTATAGCAGGGTCAGTCCTATGTTCGGCAAGCATGGTTAGCATTCGGAATCCAGCACAGCTTGACCACAACTCACGAGGTGATGCTGTTCAGGGCAGTCTTTGCGGCGTTAAACCCTTGCTCTACAGAGTCACGGCCGGCCTGGGGAGGAGCCTGCCCGGTGAGCAGCGCAGTGGCAATCTGCTGGATTCCGCCATGCGCACTCTGGAGAGCGGCACTCGCGTCAGATGCTGCAGCCGCAGTCGCCGTGTCACTTTATTGATAGGTACCGTGGTTAGAGCTGGATCATGGTGCAATCTTGGTCGACCCACCTTGCAGCGGCTTCGCTTAGGTCGTTAACCTCCCCGATGGTCCTACGGAGACTGCCAACGGTTTGGATACGCGCAACATTGCACCCGATTCCACCGAGACCTCCGAGCAACTGCCTTGGGGCAAGTGGGGCTAATTGTTCAAAATTTAACCGTAACAATCAGCTGGTGCGGTGGACGAATTGAATTTCGAAATTGTACGTACCCGCAGATGCCACGCAGGCGAAGAAGATCGCGATGAACGAAACGATGACTGAGGCGAAGCGAGCCATAACGTATGTTGGGAACTTGGGTTGACAAAGATGAACAATGGATGACGACGACGGTTAAATTTGGGCTAGCCAAGGGTATGGAATGGAGTAGTTGATCAAGAGGAGAATTGGTGCTCAGATGTCTGTTGAATGAACGGGACACCAGGTCCGAGAAAGGGAAGAAAGGAGAATGTGAAGGAGAATGAACTGAGGGAACATTGCACGACGCAGTGCGCTTTATATGATGGAGGCGGCTAACGATTGACAGAGAAGCGCCCGCCACTCTTTCCTGCCGTCGTTATCTGCTATGACACTCATCTGCAGTCGTTAATATAATGACAGCGAAAGAGATCATCCATGAGCAACCGAGGAGCATCTCAGTCAAAATTGCTAAGGTGAGCTGGAGATGGCAGGCGGTCTCTGGAGAGGATGACATTCAGAGACAGGGCCAATGGAAGAGAAAGGTCGGGGAGCACAACCGTAGGGTACAACCATGACACCGAAGCTGGAGAAGTCGCGGGATATGTGGTTCAATCAGGTTCTCTGCCAAGGAAGACACATCATTGCATGGTAGTCCTACTACAAGCACAGACCGGGCACTTCACCGTTTCTAAATTTAGAGTCACGCCAAGACTGAATGATCAATATTGATCAATTTGTTTCGCCGTTTGGACGGGAATTGCAACGATTCCCTGGCAATACCCCACTCGTGTCTGAGAGCTGTCCCAATGGCAAAACAACTTTTTGATAGGAGAAATGTGGCTACAACTAAATTTCTGACCGAAGCTGCATCAGATAATCGCGCACCAGCATTTCATCAAGTCCACTAGTATCGCCTTTCACAATCAAATCATTGATGCCCATGCCAGTTTGAAGGACTCGGAAGCAAGTATCCGAGTCATCACTAACCCAAGCACCGAAGCACCGTTGTTGTTCTTCCAAATCCCTGACATTAAAAACGTGGCCAATAATGTACGGCTAGTACGTCCTACTCCTACTTGAAAAAAATGGCCGAATTACTCTTCCACGAGTACTACTCCAATGGGTAAATGTAAAAATGTCCGAAAATTGTTCTATCTGATATAAGAAATGGCTGTCGTGAAATTGTCCTAGCAAGCGGGTCAAGTGACTAAGTCCTATACTCCAATCTCTCAATCAGTTGGGGCCGACATCACGGTAGCTATCGGCTCCACCGACCAAGGCAGCAGCGGTAGGAACAGGGCTGGTAAAAGAGTAAATGTGAGCCCTAGCCGTAGAGATGAATCGAAACACGTACCCCTCGTTGAATTCAGTAGCAGTGGCACTGCAAGTCGCGTAAGGAAAAGGAAAAGAAAAAGACAGAATTTTGCAATTACCTTTCGCTAACAGATTCGGTGACAGACTCAGATTCTACTGCGGTGGCACTGAAAACTCGACAGTAAGATACTCAGTAGAGCCGAGAGAGGACCAGTGGAACTTACCCCTCTCCAACAGACTCGGTAACCGACTCGGATTCAATGCTGTAAACCAAGGTCAGTTTAATTTCAGGGGTGCCCGTGAAGAAACTTACACGACTGAGTCGGTGATAAGCCTTTTGCGCATCATTAGTCAATTTTCTATGAAAACGGATTGTTGAACTCACGATTCCTCGGCAGACGCAGTAGGGGTGACCTCCAAGGAGACAGAGTCAGTGATCTCAGCAGCACCAGCGGTCTGTGAGGTAATCTCATCAAGCTTTGCCTATCATGATCCGAGGACAGGGGGCTTACCACAGTGACGGTCACTGGAGGAGGGCAGGTGTTGATGTCGAAAATCTCAGATGGGGCACCGGTCTGGAGGGGCTCTCCGGGGAGAGTGAAGTCGGCGGTGGGCTCAGCGATGACGCCGGAGCCGACGGACTCGAGAATCTCAACGTCCTTTCCAGTCTCCTCTGGCTCGCTTCCGGTAAGGGTGAGACTGGGGACGTCCCAGATCAAGGGCTGCCTCACTTCGCGCTCGATGGCGCCGCACTTCTCGAGGAGTTGGTTTGCAACCAAGAGGGAATCACGCAAGTTGACCTTTGCGCGGTTGACCCTGCGGTTAACACCGCGGTGGTTGCTACATGGGACATTTCGTTAGCCACGATAACTTCGAAGAAAGGGCTGGATCATACGTCCTGAGCTGCTTGAATCCATCCTTAGCGCGGTTCAAGCCAAGAGCCAGATCTTTCCTTCCGAGGCTGAGCTTCTCAATAATGAGTTGGTCCTTGATTCCAAGGTTGAACTCGTCAATGCCCCTTCGTGCGTCAAACAGACCGCCCTTGACGTTTTCAACGACCCGGTTGAGACGAGCGTTCCTTCCGAATTGGTGTTGGATGAGCTGCAGCTCGCGGTCGCAGTTTTGGAGTTGGGAAAAGATCTGGATTGCAAAGCTTTGGCAGATGGGGTCGATTTGGAAGTCGACCTTCTGGTGCTGACCGAGGTCGACCTTCTGGTGTTGGCCAAGGTCGACATTCTGGTGTTGATCCTTAATCAGAACTTGAGAAGTGGCGCGTCAGTCGTGGAATCAAGACAGATATCAATGATGGGCCTACTTGGCGAAGCTTGAACAGCGACCAGAGCGCTGAGGAGAACGGCGAAGCAAGTGGACAAACGAGCCATTACGAATAATTGATGATAAAACGTTGAAAGTTGAGTGAAAGACTGTGGATTGAAAAGTAGAATAAATCGGCGCAAGTGTTGAAATGAAAAGACACCAGGTCTAGCGTGCAAAAGAACTAGTGAAAGAAAGAATATACAAGCCGAAGGGAAGTGGAAGAAGAACGAATGAAGAATGTCCCCAATCAAGCGGGACTCTTATATATGTTTCCCAGTTTGTTTGTACAGTTGTACAGCTAATGGGGGCTTCGGGAATGAAAATAGATCATGTATATGTTGAGATGACGACGGGGGTTTCTGTTGGGAAACGGTTTGAATACGCTTGGGCAGTATCAGTGAATGGAGTCTACATGGGGTGTGGATTACGCACGTCTGTCAAGCGCCAGTGGTGATGCTTCATCGACATCCCTTGCGATAGCAACGATGATCTATCCTTGGAGCTATTTTGACAAAATTACAATCTTGACGCAACCCTCCCTCTATGTACCGTTCAAAATTACCAATGGTGACTGGTTGGTTGGACAACCTCGGTCAACGCTACATTATATTTAGGTATTAGCTTTTAGAGCCACATCTGAACCCGATGCGCTGGGAGTCCTAGCCTTTTCACTTGGATGATGGATGCACAACGCAGATCAAAATGTCTGGGCCGGTTGTGTGCATCCGGTGGACGCGTAGAGTCATCATGGATAGTGGCAGCCCTGGCAGGGGTTTGATATCAACCACGTTTGCTTTCTGTGATATGTCTTTCAGGCGCAGTAAGTTGCTTAGCCTTGCAGATGCAAGAGCACAGGTTCCACTGTAGAAATCACAACCAACTATCAACACCCGAAACTGACAGAGGAATCTGCGCACCGACGCCGGATGGATCGCACGACAAGCCTTCATAGAGTTCATGCGCTCAAGTGCAGGACACCTCATGACCTTCCTTGTCGATGCCTTAAACTATACAGCGGCATCACTAGCCCAGGGAGAACAGATTAATGATAAAAGTACGGCTTGCCGGTAAAACTAACTTTAGGGCAGGTTGATACACTGTAGTCGTGACTCGCGTAAAGACGTTCTGACAAATGGCCAGCGGAGAGCGCTCAGCCAGACTCGGGTATCCTTTTTGACTTGAGTCGATCAGGTAACAGGGTACTGTCCTTCCCCAAACAGCAGCAACTCAATTCTCCAAGATCAACGGAGTTCTACCATTATGTTTCTCCCAGACGACGTTTGGATCGATATAATTGGCCTTCTAAACGATTACAATACTCTAAAACAAATCTGCACCACAAATCGGCTCTTCTCTCATCACTGCCAACGCCACC
Source organism: Coprinopsis marcescibilis (assembly GCA_004369085.1). Taxonomy (NCBI): domain Eukaryota; kingdom Fungi; phylum Basidiomycota; class Agaricomycetes; order Agaricales; family Psathyrellaceae; genus Coprinopsis; species Coprinopsis marcescibilis. Next base: position 5,112 of record ML210386.1, on the reverse strand, counting down.
TATTCAAAGATGTCGTCCTTGCGGTCGCTTTGGGAAAACCCGAGCTGTGGACCAGAATGATCCAACTACAGAAAGCCTTGGCCCACAATCCACGGTTGTCCGGATTCGTAAAATCCCTTTGCTTCAGAATTTCACAGGAATCCTGCAATGCTTTGTATTGGGAGGACGAAGCTGAATCACGAAACATAAACCAGGAATTCCAGGACGCCATCTGTCCTCTTCTATCTCAACTGGAGTCCCTGGATACCCTGTTCATCGACAACGCAGCCACCGCCGATTTCCTTACCATCCCCCTCCATTCGGAACGATTCTTTCGATCCATCACATCACATCTCTCGGTTTTACGGCTTCGATCCGTTGCCTTCGACATACCGCTTTCATTTCTCTGTGGTCTTCCTCGATTTGAAGAACTCTGGGTGGTGATGGCCAGCGTCCGAATCGTTCGTGACCGGCCAGCCAACTTGAGACCCGTTCGCCCCAAGATTCTAGCGTTCGTGCACCGAAATCTGAGAGTAATACAGAATCAAGTTGACATACAGCCACACCTGGAGGATGTCTTAGGACCTCCAACGGATGATACTCTTGCCCTGGACAAGCTCCAGCACTTTGCCTTCTCCGACAATTCAAATCTCAATCATCAACGAGCGCAGGACGTCCTCAAAGCATCAAGTAACACCTTGCGGAAGATCAGCTACCATATTCCGAGCTATTCTGCGGGAGGATTTCATACGGGTAGGCTGAGTCCCTACTTGCTGTCAGGATATCAACTGGAAATGACCATCCTTATCCTTCATAGAGCGCATTGATTCACCCCTCATTGGCCAGAGCAATCGCCAGGTCTTTGCATCGCTTCTATCACTTCGAGAATTCGATTTCTATGTCTGGGGCCTCGACTGTGCCGATGACCTTTTACAAATAAGGTACAAACTACCGAACGAAGCACACCACTCTGTAACAGGGTGGATTGTCAATTCGTGCAAAGTCCTCGATGCATGTCCGAACCTCACCACGCTACGAATCAACATCACCTATCTGTACAACCATCACATATTCCTTCAGCTTATAAGTGAGTGGTCAACCCTCAACAGCCACTTAAAGGGCGGCCTTCTCCCATCATTGAAGCGGCTCACGTTCTATCTGGACTTGAGCGAGGAGTGGACAAAGACGGACCCGAACTGGAAGGACTTACTGAAATTTGATGACTTTGTGAACGACGTCTTCGCTGGTGCACTGGAACGAGGTATAGAGGTGGTGGTAGGCTATGGCTTCGATAAACAGTATTCCATGTCTTTGTAAAGATTCCCTTCGCCAAATTGAAGAGATAAATGCCCAACACTCACCCCGAACTCGGCAGATGAGGCGAACAACTGGCCACGCTTGCCATTTGGCCTTGGCGGAGCACAACTTATTACCCTCAACGTTCGACCCTCAAGTTTACAAACAGCCACCAACCCCCCTCATTAATTAACGCTCTAAATACTTAGCAAATGGCTAAAGTTGTAATGTACAATGTATCTTCTAAATAGCAACAGGCCCTGAATAGTGCTTCATCGACCTTAGTTCATGCCCTACCAATTCAAGGTCAATCTTTGAGTTTTCTGCACGGCTAGTGGCTCCACGTCGATTAGACACATTGACGAAGGCGACGTTGCTATTGTCTGTAACTGGGATACTGAGCCCGGAGCTACTGAATTCTCGAAGGGCGAGTACACCCCGAGTGGGAAGAATGCTGTGGAGGACGACCAATGGTCTGAGTAAAGAGATATCACGTCAGGTATTGGATGAGATGGGGCTAGCATTGAGAGAGGACTAACACAGCGAGGATAAAGCCGATCTCGGGCTAAAAAAGCTATTATTAGCTCTGATATCTGAGTGATACCACATGAATGACGTACCGGGCCTGCATAAGACATGATTGTAGTTGCGATTGCGAGGGCTGTGCGTTAAATCGATACGTTAGAGCGCGTCGACTCAAGAGCAAGAGGTCATCAGACTCACATAGGTTAACACACCAATAAATTAGGCCATTTTCCAGGACTATGCTCAAGACCGTGCTTTGGGCGTGATAGTTCTTCTTGGCAAATACAAGTGCAAATATCATTAGAACTGCGCGCCAAAATCGCGTAGCGCTGGTCAGGCTCCAGACAGAAATCTCAATGAAAGTGGTCGTACTAAGTTGATTTGCGGATGCGATAGCAAATGCTGCTCCGACCAGCACAGTCTGCGTGTTGAGTGGAAGGCAATTTGGGTCGGGAAGCTTGCTGGCGATGTCTGTGGATATGTAAGTCAAATTGCGTTCAACTTGGACAATGTCTGTTGGCTCACATTTACTGTCAATAAAGAGTGCCGCTTGGAGATAGATGTGCACCCCGAGGAGAGCCTATAATAATATAGTTAGACAGTAAAAGAGAGAGAGAGCGCTAGAACGCGGCTAAGTCTGCGACCTACCAGCCATTGTAAAACAAGCCAGATCTTGACAAACTTGTGTCTCTTAGCCATGGCGTACACCTGGAGGTAAAGCAGCGCTTCATGCACCTGAATCAGTCTCATTTCCCCATAAGTGCATCGCAACGCGCTTACATTCCGCAGACATGGTGTTGAGAATTCCAAGTACTTAGACGCACGAATCACAGTCAGACCACAAAGCACAGTGAATAATGGATGGCTTACCATAAATGACCATAAATAGTCGAAGGCATCCCTGAAAATGCCCAATGGAGGTCAGCAAGCGGTGGATTGAACGGCGGATAGTGGCAACATACTTCGTCCGTAATAGATCTGTCGAAGTAGTCTGATGTTTTGGTTTTGGGACGTATTGAGTGGGCATGATTCGAGGTAATTGGGACAACGTACAAAAGAATGAAATGACAATAAGAATTGGACCGCAGTAGCGGGGGATAAAGTAGAGGTACTTTATGGGCGCCATTTTTGAGAACCACACCAGCTCGACCTGCGTTTTCAATGTGAGAAAATCCCGCCAATTATCTCAGGAACTCGCTTGTGCCCACCTCATCGGAAAATGTGTGGATGTGGTCGACGAACTGGACTCTCCATGAGAACCAGGCCTTTATGCATAATAATGGAAACTCGCACCAAGGCAACGGCGGAAGCAACTGAAAGTTCGTGTTGAGAAAGTCAATAAATAGGCACAAGCGCTCGCGAAATATCTCTTACCGATCATGTACTGAGTAGGATCCATGTGAGCTTGAGGACACAGCAAACAAAAAAATTGCGCACGTTGAAAAGCCTCCCGTAGTGAATAATCTGGATAATCGTCTCCAGGGGAAGCTGGGGCTCCCCCACCTGACCAGACGCATCCATTGCCAACTATGTCTTCCCTATCCCTCTCTTCAGTTACTGCAGCTCTGTTCGTGGTGGTGCCGGTTCAGAAAGGGCGCTGGATTGACATCGCGTGATGGAAGTTGGCTTTTGTATACGAGTTATACAATCTTGGCTGAGGCGATGTCGGCGCATATAAGTACCAGGGCAGGGCTCAAACATATATGCCACAAAAATGTCCGGTTGCAAAACCCACGTATGTCCCGAATATCACCCAAGTACGTTTGATCCTTTCACACAGACCCTTGACGGAAGCAGGGCTCAACGTAACCGTCGTTATTGCGGTAGCGAAACCAGACTTAGGCGTCGCCTGTATCTTCTCACAATCAAGAGGACTCCGGTCAGGGCTAAGTCAGGGTGATGTCTTTGAGGTTGATAAAAATCTAAGCTGAACGCTTTCGTGATTATTATGTTACGTAGAGGCCTCGATGTCGCGATCGGCTTTCTCGGCCTTACCAGAGTGTTGTATGTTTAAGCAGTGGTAATGCTCGAGCATAGAGCTGGTTAGAGTTTACTAATGGTCCATGGATGATGAGAAACCAGGAACGAGTTGCCCATCCGAGGATAAGCTAGTCACAGGCGGGGAGCTGCCACATTTGGGATCGGAGTCCCTAATGGTATGAGACGCGTCGGTATCAATTAGTTCCAAATTTGGCTGCCATCATCACTGCCCGTCCGAACGGTCGTACGCATGTTCCAGGCGATGAGGATAAATACGCTGCTACCCTTTCTTGCTCGTACACGATGGATAGTACCAGTAAAATCCAAGAGGCTAAGATCTATCGTGCCCATGGTAATCTCGAGACGGCCAATCTGACCAAGAGCAGCACATCGCGTCGTCGGTAACCTGTAACCTGCAATATTAATTCCACAGAGAGAATACTTATAAGTTCCGTCGTTCCTCGTCACCAGGGACCACTGGTATACAGTCAACACCGCCGTAGTCCATACCTGTGGGAACCCATAACCCACGGGAACCCATACCTTTTCCGATCCACCAGGTCGGTGGGCGGGGATTTCGGACCCATATCCCATACCCGGCCATACCCCATAAGCCATACCGCCGAGCGCCAAAAAACCCATAGTTTTGATGGAATTTCTTGAGAATTTCTCTGATTTTCTATGTTATTCTGTTCGGTTTCCGTGCAAATTATATATACTGCACCCCATTTCGCACTAGTTTCGCACTGTTACCAATAAGTTCTGCACCTAGCCTCACCCCTATCCTCATAGTCTTGCGTAAACACGTCTTCCTGCTCAATCAACACACTTGAGAAGGGCCTCCCTCTACTGCTCAAGAAGAACAAGGAGCGACAAGAGACCCTGACTACTAAACTGGATGCACGTGCGGCTCGGGAGAACATCGACATCACTATCACTGGAAACAACGACAATCTGTTGAACCCACCCCAACTCGCAAAGAAACTCTCTAGGCCTTCTCTATAGTCACGCGGTACATCGACCGTCGGTGATCGACATTGACGAGTGCAACGCCGCCTTTTCCCGTGAATTTGAGGCTATGCACAGGAAATTTACTTCCAATTTGCGTTCGGAGGCGACAAACGCGATGAAGAATACATTACTCACTGATTACTTTGCTAAAGCTAAATCTAAATAGTTTCATTGTATGTATCGGCTTCATTAGACAGTTGCGACCTTATAATATGGGAAAATATTTCTATATTGGGTAAGACTCTGGAAGCCCATAACCTATGATACCCCATAGCTTTGGCTGTCCACCGAGGGGTATGGGTTATGGCGGTGTTGACTGTA